>JAJTUV010004192.1:0-24419 GCA_021653895.1 Mastomys natalensis | reverse complement strand
TTTGACACTTCCTGCAAGATTTCTTCCAAAGGAAAGAAAATTTTAATTCTGAATTCGTTATCCTAATGTGAGAAAGAAAAAGCATAAAAGCTCTTTAATTATTATTAGAGAAAGAATCTATAGGTCATACTTAGAAATGCCATAAGTTCTTCAAATATAATAAACTTATTAGGTGGGAGATGTAGCTCAGTGGTACAGCACTCGCCTAGCATGAGTAAGATTTTGGCTTCCATCCTAGCAAAGAAATATATATTTTATTATATATATTACATATATATAATATATTATTTATATATGAATATGATATTATAATTATAATAATATGTGTTATATACATATATGTGTGTATATATTACATACCCACATGTATACACAAAATAGAACAGTAAACACATTGATGTACATAAATCTCTAGCAAAATGTAAATTACCCATCACTATAAAAACCTTAAGAGAATGAGCAAGAAGAGCTTGAGACCATTGGAGTGGAAATGTTCTGACAGGACAGTTTCTGACTTTCCTTATGTCTGTGTTTCAATTTAATCTTCTGTCTTTGTTTTGCTACTGCTGAGGGTACATAAAAGTTCATGAATTATACATTATATGATGATAAGATATTGCTCTTTCTCTTATTAAATGTTTGCTGCTTTGAATTCTATTTGTCTATTATAAAAAGAAATTCCATAATGCTTTCTTTTCCCAGAATTTGCTTAGTATAGTTTCCAATTTTTATTTGTAATCTTTGCTTGTTTTTATGTGTGTCTTTTTCTTCTTTTTCTCTCTTTTGGGACATGCACTCATGTAGCCCAAGCTGACCTCAAACTCACTATGTGGCCACAGATTATTTTGAGCTCCTGACCTTCCTGCCTCCACCTAAGTGCTGGGAACACAGGCGTGTGCCACTGTATCTAGTCTTTTATGTGTGTCCTTGATAGAGAATCAACAGCTGTATAGTATATTTTCCCAAATGAAAATCTTCCATTGTTTAAGGAACAGTGCTCCGTGGTGGCACACCTAAAATCCCAGCACTTGGGAAGCTGAGGCAGGAAGCCAGAAGTTTGCATAATGAGACTTCACCTTACAAAATGCGAAAGAAGAAATAAAAACTGTTACGCATTTTTACCTCTTTTTAAAATTTTGTCTATGTGTATGTGTGTGTAGCTGTGCGCATGCCCTGTGAGCTGCCCAACATGGGCACTGGGAAACTTTGGGAGAGTAGCAAGCACTTTTAACCAATGAGCCATCTCTCCAGCCTCAAGAAAGTGTACCCACTTGTGTTATTGTGACAACGTACTCTTTGATTTGTTTTTCAGTGGTCTGTGTCTCATGTACTCGTGACATTTCCTTCCATTCCCTTCTTTGGCCTTTGCTAGGATGGCCCAGTTTGTACTGGTCTTTTACTTTTTTTTCCTCTAGTGACTTGTAAGGTTTATAACACTACTTTCATCCTAGTATTATTTTCCTTAATTTGCTCAATTTCTAATTTTTATTTCTATATTTGAAAGTATACAAATTAGGGCTGTGCAATGGTGGTACATGCCTTTAATCCCAGCACTCAGGAGGCAGAGGCAGGAGTCTACAGAGCAAATTTCAGGACAGTCAAGGCTACACAGAGAAACCCTGTCCCCCCAAAAACTATACGATTTTAGTTATGAAAGTTGAAAAAAGTCTACACTTACCTCCTGGGCCCATTAAGACATTTGTCACATGTACTCGTGCCATCTAATATTTTGTTCAAGTATTTTGTTTATGTTTGTACTAAACAAAACCCTTTGGTTTGCTAGATAGGAATTTTCAGTTAGCCCCCAGGAAACACTCCTTAAAGATATTATCTTTTTGAAAAATACCTCTGGGGCCAGCAAGATGACTCAGTGGAGAAGAGCATCTGCCACCAAGTCTGAGAATGCAAATTGAATCTCTGGCAGGAGGGGACTGACTTTGCCAGATGTCCTCTGACCTCCATGTGTATGCCACACCATACATACCCATACAAACACACATGTCAAAAAAATTAAAATGTAATAAGTTTTTTTAATTAAAATATAAAATCACCTTTATAGTTTTGTCAAAAAACAAATCAATTGACTGCTTCCATGCAGGTCTCCTCTGCCCTCCCTGTCCGAGGACCATTTGGTTCTACCGTCACTGCAGAGACACTGGAAGAGCCTACAAAAAAGGTTGCTAGAACCAGTACATGGATTTAATCAAGATCACAGGATATGAGATCAAAACATAAAAAAAAAAAAAATCCAATCGTATTTGTATACTACAACAACAAAATATTGGAAATTGAATTTTAAAACTGTAACGTTTGCAATGGCACTAGAAATACCAAATCCTTAGTCATGATTCTTACAAAGAATGTACAAGGTCTGGAGGCTCGCTGGCTTCATTCTTCTGAAGTTGGTCAAAACCGTTTTGACTATTGTAATTCCTTTACTTTATCAAAGACATTTTAGAGTTTGTTTGAAATTTTCTACAAAAAGCTTTCCTGGGGTTGAGGTTCCTGGTAATCTTTTCATGAATTTGGAGAAATCTGACATTTTCTTTATTACTGCGTTACAAAATGGCTCCAAACCTACTGGCCTGTAACATGCATATTTATTACCTCATGAATCCTGTGGTTCAGGAATCTGGGTAGAGTTCAGGGCCTCCTACCTCAGGATCTTTGGCTCACAAGGTTGCAATCAAGTCATCAGCCAGAGCTGAGGTAAGGATCAGCTGGGAGCTTCCATAGTCATAGAGTCGTCTGCATGATTAGTTTAGTCCCAGCGCCAATATCAGGCAGTTCACACCTGCCTGTACCTCCAGCTCCAGAGGTTCTGATAGCCTCTGAGGATACCTGTACACTCATCCATGGTGTAGATTTGGAGAGATCCCAGTTTGCTTTCTCTTGTCCATAATAATCACCATGACCAAAAGCAACTTGGAGGAAAGGGTCGACTTCAGTTTACAGTTTCACATACACTCCATCACTGAGGCAAGCCAGGCCAGGAACTCAAGCAGTGCAGGAACCTGGAGGTAGGAACTACACAGAAAAAGTCATGAAGAAGTGCTCTTGTTTACTGGCTTGATCCTCATAGCTTGCTTTTTCATACAAGGAAGTAACTCTTACCCACACTCGGCTGGGCCTCTCACCTCAATCATTAATCATGAAAATGGCCTCACAGGCTTGCCTCCAGGACAATCTGATGGGGTCATTTTCTCAACTGAGTTTCCGTCTTCCAAGATGACCCTAGCTTCTGTCATGTTGGAAAAAGAAAAAAAAAAAAAAACCTAAGCAGCCCAGCAGTCAAGAAGACAAAATGCTCTTTCAGAGGACCTGGGTTCTAGTCCCAGATCCACAGTAACCCCATGGCAGCTCACAGCTGTCTCTAACTCCAGCTTCAGAGGATCTCATGCCGTCTTTCAGCCTCCTCAGACATCCGGTGTGTAGTAATATACATACATACATTCAGGCAAAAGACTCCATGTAAAATAAAATAAAAATAAATACACCAAAATTATATATTTAAAGATGTTGTTCCTTGCTAATTGTGGCTGGAGGACTCTCCGTGGTTCCTTTAGCCACTCTTTAGAACTGCTCACAACATGGCAACTAACTCCCCTAGGAGTGTGAGAGTGAGTGCCCAGCAGAAACATGGCCTCTCAGGAAGCCTATCTAGGAGGTGACACTTCCAAAACTTGCCTCTTACCTCTTCTGTTTATTGCAAGTGCGTATCTCCCTCCAGTGCACCCTTCAAGAGGGGTTATGTAAAGACACGAATGCCCAGAAGGCAAGGCTCACTGGAGACCATCTTTTAGGCTATCTGTCACAAGATATCCACAGTGAGGCTTCAGCTTAGGAACACATTGTATTTACTCTGGCCATCTTTGATGTTTTTCATTGAAGTTTTATGATGCTGAGCCTCCAGACCTTGTACATTCTTTGTAAGAATTATGACTAAGGATTTGGTATTTCGAGTGCTATTGCAGATGTTACCATTTTAAAATTCAATTTCCAATGTTCTGTTGCCATTGTATACAAATACAATTGGTTTTTTGTGTATTGATCTCATATCCTGTGACCTTGATTAAATCCATGTACTGGTTCTAGTGACCTTTTTGTGGGCTCATCAAGTGTCTCTGCAGTGACTGTCTATAGAAATGGGCTGCTTTCTTCTTTCAGATTATATATCCTTTCATTTTCTAGGCAAGGACTTTCTGTGCTGACTATTAATCACTATTTCTTCTTACATTCCAGAGGCTTTTATCCTTCTGGGATATGTTTTGGAAGGCTCTTTTAGAGACTAAATTGGTAAGCTGCTTGCTATGTCAGTATGAGGATCCAATCTGCATCCCTGGCACCCACAGAAAAAGGCCAGGCGACCCCAGATCTGGGGAAACAAAAACAGGAAGGCCCTTGAGGATTGCCAGCTAGCCAGTCTACCTGAATTGTTCAGTTTCAGGTTCAGCAAAAGACCCTGTCTCATAAACTAAGATGAAGAACCATTTAGGGAAATACCTGACATTTGCCTCTGGCCTCTACATGTACGTGTGCCCTTGAAAACACACACACACACACACACACACACACACACACACATTAATTAAATAAGTGCATCAAAGTTGTTTAAATGATATCTGCTTATGGCTGAAAATATCTTTATTACTCCATCATTCATAAAAATTTACGTAGTGGATATAAAAGACTACGCAGACAGTTTGTGCTTTTATTGCTTCAAGGATACTGTTTCATTGTCTTCCAGATGTCAATATCGTTGAAGGTCTTCTACTTGTCTTTCAAGTCCTGAAGTTTTATCACTCTGAGTATGAGTTTTATTTATCATACTTTTGACTTCTTTGGTTCCTGCATACGAAGACTAGTGTATTGGCCGACAAGATGGCTGAGAAGGTAAAGGTGCTTGCACCAAGCCTGACAACCTGAGTTCTGTCTCCTAGCACTCACATGCTATAAAGAAAGAACAAACCTCATTAAGTTGTTTTCTGACATTCATACGCACTCAGAAGTGAGACTATGCCATCATACGGCAGTTACATTACAGCTCTAACAGTTTAAGAGGTTCCTTCTTATCCAGTTTGCTAAGCACTTTTGATATTCTAAGTAGGGTGAGATGAAAACTAGTGTTTGGCCAGGCAGTGGTGGCGCACGCCTTTAATCCCAGTACTTGGGAGGCAGAGGCAGGCGGATTTCTGAGTTCGAGGCCAGCCTGGTCTACAGAGTGAGTTCCAGGACAGCCAGGGCTACACAGAGAAACCCTGTCTTGAAAAAAAAACAACAACAACAACAACAAAAAACTAGTGTTTGGGTTTTGTTATTGTTTTTGTCAAGTTTTGTTTTTCTGATTATCCCTTTAGAAAAAAAGTCTCATGTTACCCCAAGATAGCCTTGAACTCACTTCATAGCCAACAATGACCCCCTTCCCTCCAGATCCTTTGCTACCACCTCCAAGACTGGAATCACAGTTCACTTCCTGGTCATTCTTTGAAGTCAATAGACTATCTCCAAAGACTTTGCTATCTGGTAGTTTTCTGTGGGCATTCCTAAGGACCACTCTGAGGTTTCCATCTGGGAGAGGGCACATGAGTGGATTTTCTTGGTCATGGGCTTTCATTAGCTGAGCTTTCCAAAGATTTGTTTTATTTTTCCTCCCTTCTTATGTGATGGAAGGGGAGCTCCCTTTTGTACCCTTGAGTTATTATGAGAGCTCTTTGGCTGCACCCAAAACCCCAATTAATACAAATGCTGGTTAACAGGGGACAAGAGAAAAGTTTTATTAATTTCATGACTATGGGGAGCAGCATAAGTATAAAATCTGAATCAATGAACAAAAGAAAAAAATGACTGGAGAAATGATGGGAGTCTTGAGTAAGGTAGTACATTCTAGGGATGTTACTAACGGACACATAAGCTAGGTTGTAGAGATGGTAGAGCATAAGGGTTGGTGGTACATGCTAGTAATCCTGACATTCAGGAAGTGGAGTTAGAAGGATCAGGAATTCAAAACCAGGTTAAGCTGCATAGTTACTTTCAGATCAGCCTGGTCTACATGAAATCCTGTCTCAGAAACCAAAAATGGATCTGGGAGATAGATGTCTCCATAGGTGAAGATGCTTGCAGCTAAGCCTGACAATCTGAGTTAGATTCCCAAGACCTACATGGTAGAACAAGAGAACTGACTTCTAGGGGCTATTCTCTGACCTCAACAAGAATGCCATGGTATATACATGTCCCTGCACATATGCACTTACACACAACAAAATAAGTTAATGCAATAAAATATAAATTTAGAAGATTACTTTTAAGAGTTTGTTAAGTCAGGATCATTAAAGCTTCTGTGACCAAGATTATTTTCCAGCCTTGATACCAAGGACATTTGTCTCATAAGAAAGTCCGTGGCTTGTTTCATGCTTGGAAAGATGGCCTTGGTCGTGGTTATGGATCTTCAAGTAGTTTCAGATTCCAATGATCAATGTGACAAGGTGGCATATTTTGGTGTGCTTTGAGATGATGAGTCAGTGACTCCTTTACAAGGAAAGTCTCCAGTCTGACCTTACACATTGCCTAGACTCTAGGCTTTGTTTCCTGTCCCTTACAACATGGCTCTAGGCTGCAGTGTAAGTATGGTCTCTAGTTCCTAATGTGTGCTTTCTGGTCATGTGTGTCTTGACAAAAATTCCCTTCCTTTTTCTCTTCTTTCTTTTTTTAACTTCATTTTTAATTGTATTTATTCATTTCATTTTATTTTATGTGTGAGTGTTTTTGCCTTAGTATATGCCTGTACTGTGTGTGTTCTGTGTGCCTGTGAAGGTCAGAAGTGGGCATTAGATCCCCTGGCACTGGAGTTATGATGGTTGTGAGCCACCATACATTACTGGGTGCTGGGAATCAAACTTGGGTCTTCTGCAAAAACAACAAGTGCTCCTAGCATCTAAATCACCTGTCTAGTTTTCCTTCATTTTTCTCTACTACTCTCCCTATTAAACACTCAAACCTTTTGACATTACATATGTTCTACAAGGGTTTTCTTCAAAAATATAGGCCCGAGCTGGAGAGATGGCTCAGTGGTTAAGAGCACTGGCTGTTCTTCCAAAGGTCCTGAGTTCAATTCCCAGCAACCACATGGTAGCTCATAACCATCAATATTCTTTCTGTCTTGTAGGCATACATGCAGGCAATATTTAAATAAATAAATAAATACATACATACATACATACATACATACATACATAAATTACATAAATACATAAATAAATAAATGTAGGCCCCACTGTTGGATTTTCCTTTACTGGAATTTCTTCTGTGTTGTATGTCTTAAGACCTGTATAAGAAAGCACTGTGGACACTCCCTTTAAACTACTGTTGTGTTGTTCAACCATTGTGGTGGTTTGAGTAGGTTTGACCCCCATAGATTCATGTGTTTGAATATGCTTGGCCCATAGGGAATGGCACTATTAAAGATGTGGCTTTGTTGGAGGAAATGTATTACTGTCGGACTGAGCTTTGAGGTCTCAGATTCTACCCAGTGTGGAAAAAACCCTCTTCCTGGCTGCCTATGGAAGACAGTCTCCTCCTGAGTACCTTTGGATCAAGACGTAGAACTCTGAGCCCCTTCTCCAGCACCATGTCTGTCTGCCTGCTGCCATACTTCCCACCATGATGATAATGAACTGAACCTCTAAAACTGTAAGCCAGCCCTAATTAAATATTCTCCTTTACAGTTGCCTTGGTCATGGTGTCTTTTCACGGCAATGGAAACCCAAACTAAAACAGTCATACACTTTTAACATATTTTAATGAATAAGCACGTCAGTTGTGTTGCATGGAGTCCCCCAGAAAACAGACACTGAGATGAAGATTTGTGGACAAGAAACCCATCAGGAAGTACAACTGAGAGGAATGCCTCTAGGAAGAGAATCATAGGATAAAGCAACAGAGGTGTAGTGGGGAGTGCAGATAATTGTGTAGCTAAGTCATTAGGTCTCCAGCTCTGGAGCTTGCAAGGCCCTGCATCATGGTCCCAAATGGAAGGAGAAGGCTGGTTCTTCATATTCCTGTGTAAGTTGTTATGGGTTGTCCAGAGCTGACTGACAGTGTCCAAGAGGTTTAAAGTGGTATCTGAGTAGCACATCACAAAATCTACTATGGACACTTTGGACTCCAAACAGTACAAAATGCCATTGAATTATAGTTTGCTTTTCCTTGTTTAATATAAGATCCGCTGCAGATGATGTCTGGCATCAAGAGCATTTGTCCTGGATCAGTGTTGTGGCTCAATGGGTAAAAGCACTTTCTATAAAACTGGTGATCTAAGTTTGATCCCTTGGATCCACATGATGGAAGAAGAGAGTAACCCTTGCCCTAGCAAGCTCTCTTCTGACTCACATGCATGCACACATGTGTGCACATTCACATACACAAAATAAACGTAATTTTTAAAAAATGTAGATTTATCTTTATTTTATGTGTTTGTGTGTTTTACCTACTGTATGTCTGCACACCATGTGTGTGCCTAGTGCCTGAGGAGGCCAGAAGAGAGCACTGGATCCCCTGGAACTGGAGTTACAGATGGTTGTGAGCTGCCATGTGGGTGCTGGGATTCAAACCTAGGTTCTTAGGAAGAAGAGCCAGTACTCTTAACCACTGAGTCATTATGTAATTTTTAAAAAGAAGGCTAGAGAGATGGCTTAACCATTAAAGGCTGGACTCACAACCCAAAAAAAAGTAGTCCCCCCACCACTACCTCCTCTTTTTTTTTCCTATCAAGAAAATAAAAATTGCTTTCTCTGGCTAGGGAGATGACTCAATATATAAAGGTGCCTGCCACCAAGGCTGACAACCTGAGTACAATCTCTCCACCCCGGATGGTGAAAAGGAAAAACTGACTTCAGTAAACTGTCCTCTGGCCTTCACACATACAGGTATGTTCATGAATACGTGCAAACACACAAGGAAATAAAGCTAATAAAATTGATAAGCAAGCTGCAGGCTGTCCCCTGACCTATATCATCTGACCCACAGCCCTGTCTGCCTCTGTGGAGCCACAGAAATCTAGGTTACATCCCTCTCCTACCAATCCCTTGCCTGCAGGGTCCACCTGAGGCACAGTCAACGCAGATGAGCTGCAAACTGTCTCCTGACCTCGGTCTTCTGGCCCACAGCTCTTCCTGCCTTCCTCCAGGAGGTCCAAAGGGCCCCAGGGACATTCAGGTCCACCTGGGACACAGCCAGCAGAAATGAAAAGCATGCTTTTCCCTGAAATCCACTGTTAGTCCCATGGCTCTGCCTGCCTCACAGAGGAGTCCTGCTGGCATCAGGAACATTTATCCAACACCAGGGACAACCAGATGGGTAAAGGCCAGAGTAAGAACACAACCAACATAAGGACATAATCAACAAGAGCCAGGGCACCACGAGAGCCCAGCTATCCTATACAGCAAGCCCTGGATATCCTAACACAGCTGAAGCTCAAGAAGATGACCTAAAATCCAATCTTACAAAGATGATAGAGGCCTTTAAAGAGGAAATGAATAAATCTCTTAAAGAAATACAAGACATAGGTCTTATAAATAGGCAGCCTCAGTGGACAGTACCAACTTAGATAAGGACAAGTGAATCATAGGCAGAGTCATAGTGACCTGTCCCCTGAACCTACACCCAGCTGATACCCTGTTCTGAAAGGTATCTGTACTCCCCCTGAACACCTATGCTCTGGTGCCATTCCCTTCCCCACATCCTGCCTTTTTGTGTTTATAACCTCTGTGTAAATAAGTAAATTATGATGTGATTTAAATAAATAAATAAATTTTTAAAAAAGAAATACAGGAAAATACAATCTAATAAGTAAAAGAAATGAATAAAATTGTCCAAGAATAGAAAATGGAAATAGAACCAATAAAAAAAACCACACACACAAGCTGGGGGAATCCTGGGGATGGAAAACCTAGAGAAGAGAATAGGAACTACAGACACAAACCTCACCAACAGAATACAGGAGATGGAAGAGAGAATCTCAGGTGTAGAACATATGATTGAAGGAATAGATAAATCAGTCAAAGAAAATGTTAAATCTAAAAAGTTTCTGACATAAAACATCCAAGAAATCTGGGACACTATGAAAATCCCAAAGATCTTGGATTGTGGAGGCTCCCAGGACTCAATGTGGGTGACCTTAGCTGAAATGCCCAACAGCAGGGATATGGAACCTGAAGAGACTACCTCCAGTAGCCAGACAGGACCCCCAGAAAAGGAATGGGGACACCAATCCACCTACAAAATTTTTGACCCAAAATTGCTCCTGTCTGAAAGAAATGCAGGGACAAAAATGGAGCAGAGAATGAAGGAAAGGCTGTCCAGTGACCAGCCCAACTTGGAATCTATCCCATGGGTGGGTACCAATCCCTGAGACTATTACTGATGCTGTGTTGTGCTTGCAAACAGGAGTCTTGCATGCCTGTCCTCTGAGAGGCTCTACTCAGCAGCTGAATGAGACAAATGCAAATACTCACAGCCAAGCATGAGATGGAGGTTGGAGATCTCTATAGAAGAGTTGGCACAAGGATTGAAGGAAATGAAGGGGATGGTGATCCCACAGGAAGACCAGTAGTTGTGGTGGATGGCCCTGGTATTTTTGTATTTTGATGTTAATTCAGCTCTCCTGGGAGGGGCTGCAGATAGTACTCAAGGACTTCTTGTGAGCCATCCCCTAATGAACAAAGGAGCCAATCACTGGGCAAGTAGGAGGCGGGACTTCCGGGTTACACGGAGGAAGAGAAGAAGCCAGAAAAGAGCTAAGGCTTTTGGAACAGGGTTAAGAAGGCCAAGATGTAATGTCAAGAGTTTCTCAGTATCTTGGATTCACCAATGGAGGATTAAATTTAATAAGGTTTACAAGATTAAGTTTTAGTTGTTGCACCCAGAGATTGAGTTACCATTGTTCCTAAACTCTGTGTGATGTTTTTCTTCTAGAGACGACTCAACCTAGTTCAAGAGAGAAAGGTATGGTGGCAGCAAAGCCTGGGTTTGTGTGATATGCCCCTCAAAGGCCGTGGGGATTTGAAGCATGGGGATGCCATGGAAGTGACCCACCAATGAGAACTTGGCAAGCTGGGTGGTGAGATTTTGGAGCTCTGGAGTTCCAGTCTGTGCTGGGCATAGTGTGGGAACATGGCAGCTGAGCCAGGAGCCAAATTGGTGCTTCTCTTTTCTAATACCTCCCGCTACAAGTAGTATCAATTAACCTGGACCCTGGAGCTCCCAGAGACTGAGCCACCAACCGAAGAACCTACATAGTCTTGTCAGAGGCCCCTGGCACATATGCAGCATAGGCCACCTTATCTGGCCTCAGTGGGAGAGGATGTGCCTAGTCCTGTAAAGACTTGATGCCCCAGAGAAGGGTCAAAACCCAGGGGTGTACCCTCTCAGAGGTGAAGGGGAAGGGGAATGGGGGTAAGAACCCTGTGAGGGGGACTGGGAAGGGGGCAGCATTTGGGATGTAAATAAATAAAATAATTATTTAAAAAAAAGAAAAAAGAAAAGGGGGGGGGTACATCCAGATCCATCTACAATCCGCCATAAAAATAAACCCTTCTGGAACCTTAGACTTTCTCGTGTATGTGGGACCTGCCAGCATGGAAAGTCTCCAGGACATCACCAAGACTTTTTCCCACATTTGACACAACCAACGTGAAGCCTCAAACAGCCACACTGCTACAGAAACTAAACAAGCTAGTCAAACAGCTTTCTCTCAGCCAAGCAAGTAGCCAAACCCCTTTTCTGCAGGGCATGGTCCGGGCTTCCCTGTCCCTCTCCCTTGCTTCTCTCAACATGCAGGCCAGTTGTGCCCACACACCCACAGTCTCAACTCTTCTGCAACAATCAGTGGTGCCTGGTTGTCCAAGAGTCTGAGACCAGCTGGTTCCTGGCCACCTCCCGGCCCAGGGATCCCCACTCAAGAGCCCTGCCCCCCCCCCCAGGAACCCAAGACTCAGAATTCCCCACGCTGGGTGGGGCTCTGCCATGCTGTGTGGAATCTACTCAGCCGAGATTCTGTGCTTCTCCCATGCTGAGCTGTGTGGTTCCAGCCACTAAGCTGTGATAGAAGCACAGAACCAACAATACAACAGGCAACCCCATGCCCATGCACACCTGAGGCATGTGGGCCATCATTCTTCCCTGCATGTGGTGGAGGCCACTCTTAAACTCATAGACTCCACGTGTCTTTGGGGCCCACCGTGGGAAAACATGGAGAAGGCCTTTAATGCTGAGACACTGCAGCCACCATACCTAACTTCCTGCCTGGAAGACCTCTCTATGTTCCATCCACAGGGACCCACATCTTCAAGCAAGCTAGCCAGGCCACTAAGTTTGCTAAGTGAATACGAATCTCTCCTGCAGGGTGCTGCTGGGGCCTCTTACTTCTCTCCCCCCTCTCGTTTTTCTCAGCTGTGGGCCAGCTGGTCGTGTGCCCACATGCCCCCAGTTTTGGTCTTTCCGTGGCCTCTCAGCTGTCTGAGAGCCCAAGGGCTTGAGACCAGTCGGTCCCCAGCCACCTCCTGGCCTGGGAATCTCCAATCCAAGAGCCCTGCACCCCTTCGGAAGTACCAGACTGAGTGAGAACTCCCCCCGTTGGATGGGGCCCCATAGCACCCGCCCGGTGCCATGCACGGAGTAAACTCAGTCAAGATTCCCACGCTCCAGTCTCTTTGGAGCTGTGGGAATCACAACAGCCCAAGATTCAAGAACGATTCACGCATGCGCTAATCATTCCCTGCATGTGGTGGAGGATGCAGGCATAGCCAGCTCCAAGAGTACCCCCCCCTGCTGGTGCCTGCCAAGAACCTCTCCATGGAACCCCATCCAAAACAGACTCAAAGATGCCTTCTAAGACTGAATTTCCTCAAACACCTTTGCCTTTCCAAGACCATGATGTTCTTGCTCCCAAGCAATTTAGTGCTCAATACCCAGCTTTTGCAGACATCTCCCTGCCGGGGGTGCTGCTTCCCTGCTGTGATTATCCTACAGGTATGCCCATGATCCAACAGAGACAATGTCATCTCCTGAAATCTGAGACACCAAGCTACATTCTTCCAGTCACACTGTCTGACTGAAGACCCAGAGACACATTCTGAGACCCAGAGACACACACTAAATCCTACAGAAGACAGATCCAGACCTCCCAGCTACAGATGAATTCTTTTGCCAAAGTCAAATAGCTAAAAGTTACATGTTAGTAAGGAAAACATAATGTCTATCTAGATTAATCAGATGTTATTATCCTCAAACTGTACCACCTGTACTTAATTGGTTCAATAATCCCTTGCCTTTCCAACCCCCATCCTCACTCCCCTTACCCTGTGACTTAATTGTGCTAACCCCTCTGGCCTAAATAGTGCTTTCTTTTGACTTCCTCATCCAGAATTTTCACCACAGATGACACAGTGACCCCCCCTTTTTTTTAAAAAGTAAAGGGGAGGAGATGTGGGACTGCATAAGGGTATCTTGGTTCTTGGCTGGGCATGAACGTGGAACCCTGAGACTCCAAGGGAGAAATGGCAGGTGTTCGGCCATGCTGCCAGAACTCAGGGTCCTAACAAGCAGTCCAGTCTCCATAGACCTACATTGTTCAGTCATGTAGACCATTACAGCCCCTCTCAAAGTGCACAGGTAGAGGGTGTGACTACAGGCCTCAGGCCCTAGAGATTTACATACTAATGAAGGTCAGAGGGCAGAGCCAATTAAGCATTCTTCCCAGACCCTTCCTACTTCACCCTCCCTATTTAACTCAGATCTGCCCTGAGTTTCACGGGGGTACTTCCAGATCCATCTATCATCCACCATGAAAATAAACCCTTCTGGAACCCTAAAAAAAAAAAAAAGAAAGAAAAAGAAAAGGAACTAAACCAAAGAAGAACAAGAATAAAAAAAAAAAAGGAGAAGATTATCAGCTACAAGACCCAGAAAATACCTTGAACAAAATCATAGAAGAAAATTTCCCCAACATAAAGAAAGAGATGCCTAAAAACATACAAGAAGCTTACAGAACACCAAACAAATTGAACCAGAAAAGAAAATCTTCCTACCACATAATAATCAAAACATTAAATGTACAAAACAAAGAAAGAATATTAAAGACTGCAAGGGAAAATGGCCAAGTATCATATAAAGGCAAACCTATTCATATTATACCCTTCTCAACAGACACCCTAAAATCCAGAAGGGCTGGGGCAGATATCTTGCAAACTCTATGAGACTGCAGATGTCAGCCCAAACTACTATACCCAGCAAAAGTCTAAATCACCATAGATGGAGAAAAGAAGACATTCTATGACAAAACCAAATTTAAACAATATCTATCCACAAATAGCCCTACAGAAAATACTATAAGGAAAACTCCAGCCCAAAGAGGCTAACTACACCCAAGAAAGTGGAAAATAAATAACCCCATACCAGCAAATCAAAGGAAAAGAAACACACACACACATACACTCAAAAAAAACTACCACCAACATCAAAATAACAGGAATTAACAATCTCTCTCAACATCAATGGACTTGATTCCCAATAAAAAGACTCTGAAGAAAGAAATTGAAGAAGATTTCAGACCTCTCATGCTCATGAATTGGCAGGATTAATAAAAATTGCCATCTTGCAGAATGCAATCTACAGATTCAATGCAATCCCCAGCAAAATTCCAACTCAATTCTTCATAGAGTTAGAAAGAGAAATTTGCAAATTCATTTGAAATAACAAAAAAACCCAGGATGGTGAAAACTATTCTCAACAAAGAACTTCTGGGGAATCACCATCCCTGACCTCGAGCAATACTACAGAGCAATAGTGACAAAAACTGCATAGAGACAGGCAGGTAGATCAATGGAATAGAATTGAAGACCCAGAAATGAATCCACACACTTAATGGTCACTTGATCTATGACAAAGGAGCTAAATCATCCAGTGGGAAAAAGACAGCATTTTCAGCAAATGGTGCTGGTTCAACTGGTGGTCAACATGTAGAAGAATGCAAATTGATCCATACTTATCTCCTTGTACAAAACTCAAGTCCAAGTGGATAAAGGACCTTCACATAAAACCAGACACACTGAATCTAATAGAAGAGAAAGTGGAAAATACCCTTGAATGCATTAGGACAGGGGGAAAGTTCCTGAACAGAACACCAATGGCTTATGCTCTAAGATCAACAATTGAAAAAATGGAACTGCATAAAATTGCAAAGTTTCTGTGAGGAAAGGACACTGTCAATAGGACAAAACAGCAACCAACAGATTGGGAAAAGATCTTTACAAATCCTACATCTAATAGAGGGCTAATATCCAATATATACAAAGAACTCAAGTTAGACTCCAGAGAACAAAACAACTCTATTAAAAATAGGGTTTGGAGCTAAACAAAGAATCCTCAACTGAGGAATATCGAATGGCCAAGAAGTACCTAAAGAAATGTTCAACATCCTTAGTCATCAGGAAAATGCATCAAAACAACCCTGAGATTCCACCTCACACCAGTCAGAATGACTAAGATCAAAACCTCAGGTGACAGCAGATGCTGGCAAGGATGTAGAGAAAGAGGAACACTCCTCCATTGTTGGTGAGATTACAAGCTGGTACAACCATTCAGGAAATCAATCTGGAGGTTCCTCAGAAAAATTGGACATAGTACTACCTGAGAACACAGCTATACCACTCCTGGGAATATACCCAAAAGATGCTCCAACATATAACAAGGACATATGCTCCACTATGTTCATAGCAGCCTTATTTATATTAGCCAGAAACTGGAAAGAGCCCAGATGTCCTTCAACAGAAGAATGGATACAGAAAATGTGGTACATTTATACAATGGAATATTACTCAGCTATTAAAAACAATGAATTTGAGAAATTCTTAGGTAAATGGATGGAACTAGAAAATATCATCCTGAGTGAAGTAACCCAATCACAAAAGAACACACATGGTATGCACTCATTAATAATTGGATATTAGCCCAGAAGCTTGAAATACCCAAGATACAACTCACAGACCACATGAAGAAGGAAGACGAAAGTGTTGGTGCTTCAGTCCTTCTTAGAAGGAGTAATGAAATACTCATGGGAGCAAATATGGAGACAAAGTGTGGGACAGAAACTGAAGGAGGGCCACCCGGAGACTGCTCCACCTGGGTATCCATCCCATGTGTAGTCACCAAAGGTAGACGCTGATGTGGATGTCAGGAAGTACATGCTGACAGGAGCCTGGTATAGCTGTTCCTTAGAGGTCTGCCAGCGTTTGCCATATTTCAGAGGCAGATGCTCACAGCCAACTATTGAATTGATCATGGGGTTCCCAATGGAAGAGTTAGAGAGAAGACTGAAGGAGCCGAAATGGTTTGTGGCCACATGAGAATAGCAACAATACCAACCAACCAGAGCTCCCAGAGTCTAAACCACCAGCCTGGGAGCACATAGGGAGGGGCCCATGGCTCCAGCTGTATATGTAGGGGAGGATGGCCTTGTCCAGCATAGGTGGGAGAGGAAGTCCGTGATCTAGTGAAGGCTGGATGCCCCAGTTTGGGGGAATTCGAGGGTGGGAAGGTGGGAGTGGGCAGGTAGGTGGGGGCACATCCTCATAGAAGCAGGAGGAGGGGGGATAGGATAAGGGGTTCCTGGGCGGCAGGGAAATGGGGGAAAAGGATAACATCTGAAATGTAAATAAAATATCCAATAAAAAAAAAACAATGACTTCATGAAATTCTTAGGTAAATGGATGGAACTAGAAATACCACCCTCAGTGAGGTAACCCAATCAGAAAAGAACACACATGGTATGCACTCACTGATGAGTGGATATTAGCCCAAAAGCTTGGAACACCCAAGATACAATTCACAGACCACATGAAGCTCAAGAAGAAACAAAACCAAAGTGTGGATGCTTTGCTTCTTCTTAGAAGGGGGAACAAAATAGTCACTGGAAGAAATAAGGAGACAAAGTGTGGAGCAGAGACCTTCAAGGAAAGGCCATCCAGAGACTGCTCCACCTAGGGATCCATCCCATATACAGACACCAAACCCAGACACTATTGTGGATGCCAAGAAGTGCATGCTGACAGGAACCTGATATAGCTGTCTTTTGAGAGGTTCTGCCAGAGCCTGACAAATACAGAGGTGGATGCTCACAGCCAACCATTAGACTGAGCACAGGGTCCCCAATGGACAAGTTAGAGAAAGGACTGAAGGGTGTTGCAACCCCATAGGAAGAACAATAATATCCACCAACCAGAGCTCCCAGGGACTAAACCACCATCCAAAGAGTACACACATAGAGCGACCCAGGGGCTCCAGCTGCATATATAGCAGAGAATAGCCTAATTGGGCATCAATAGGAGGAAAGGCCCTTGATCTTGTGAAGGCTCCATGCCCCATTGTAGGGAATGCCAGGGTAGGGAGGCAGGAGGCAGGTGGGGGGAGTGGGCCTGTTTAGAAATGTTCTTTGGAGCCGGGCAGTGGTGGCACACGTCTTTAATCCCAGCACTTGGGAGGCAGAGGTAGGTGGATTTCTGAGTTCGAGGCCAGCCTGGTCTACAGAGTGAGTTCCAGGACAGCTAGGACTACACAGAGAAACCCTGTCTCAAAAAACCAAAAGAAGAAGAAGAAGAAGAAGAAGAAGAAGAAGAAGAAGAAGAAGAAGAAGAAGAAGAAGAAGAAGAAGACAAAGAAGAAAAAAGAAATGTTCTTTGGAATAACTTCTATCCGTGTTGTCTGGAAACCAGCAGTTCAGCTCACAGGTTAGCAGGCAGAGGCAGCTTGATCCATTCACAAACACTTCATGGTTACACCAGCAGTCCAGTTTGGTAGAGTCGGGTTAACAACAGCAGTGACACACCTAATAGAGACAACTAGGTCTCAGCCTCAGCTCGAGTCAGCAGAGAGACCCAGAGAGACACCAGGAGAAGTTCTCTGCTGTACCTCTCTCAAGGAAGAAAGATCAGAGAATATGAAAGAGTGACAAGGTTTATACTCCATGGAGTCCTATTTATACTCTCTAATTATCACGTGTCCTCCACATGTCTTGCCTCAGCATGTATCCTTGGAAGCAGCAAGAAACTTCAGCATACCACCAGAAGATTTTTGGTGTATTTCTCTCTCTGGAGTCCCAACAAATGCAACTCGACTACACAGTGTAAGGCGGACCAATACATGTGTGCTGTTAGCAAAGAATCTTTCAGCGCATGTCCTTTCATGTGCTTGCTTTAGCAGAACATCCTCTCTCCTCTGTCTGCTCCAGTGAAATGTTTCTTCACATGTTTGCCCCAGCAAAACACTATCCAACTGACTTTCCAAAGAACCCTTAAGTTTCTACTTCAGATCAGGGAGATACAAATTGGAACAGAAGAAGTCAGAGTTTTTTCTATTTGCTAATGATATAATAATATGCATAGGTGACCCAAAAAAATTCTACCAGAGAACTACTACAGCTGATAAACAACTTTAGCAAAGTGGCTGGATACAAAATTAACTCAAAACAAAACCAGTAGCCCTCCTTTATACAAATGATAAATGGGTTGGGAAAGTAATTAGGGACGCAACATCCTTCACAATAGCCACAAATAATCTTTGTATAACTCTAACCAAACAAGTAAGAGACCTGTATCACAAAAACTTCAAGACTCTGAAAAAAGAAATTAAGGGAGATATCTGACAATGACAAGATCTCCCATGTTCATGGATTGGCAGGATTAACAATGGCCAACTTACAACAAGAAATCTACAGATTCAATGTAATTCCCACCAAAATTCCAACTCAATTCTTTACAGAGATAGAAAGAGCAATTCTTAACTCCATATGGAAAAAAATCCAAGATAGTAAAAACAATCCTGTACAATAAAAAAGCTGGGGGTATAAACATCCCTGACTTTAAGCTGTACTACATAGCAATAGTAATAAAACTGCATGGTATTGGTAAAGAATCAGACAGGTTGATCAATGGAATAGAATTGAAGACCCAGAAATAAACCCATACACATACAGTTGATTTTTGACAAAGAAGCCAAAACCATACAATGAAAAAAAGAAAAGCATCTTCAACAAATGGTGCTGGTCTAATTGGATGTCTGCATATGGAAGAATGAAAATAGATCCATATTTATCACTCTGCACAAAACTCAAGTCCAAGTGGATCAGACATCTCAACATAAAACTGGATACACTGAATCTGATAGAAGAGAAAGTGAGGAACTGCCTTGAATACATTGGTGCAGGAGACAACATCCCGAACAGAACACCAATGGCTCAAGCACTAAGATCAACAACTGATATATCAGACCTCATGAGACTGTAAAGCTTCTGTAAGACAAAGGACACTGTCAATAGGACAAATGGCAGTCTACAGGATGGGAAAAGATATTCACCAACCCTACATCTGACTGAGGGCTAATATCCAAAATGTTTAAAGAACTCAAGAAATTACACACCAATACATCATTTATGGCTGAGATGCACTTAAAGAAATGTTCAACATCCTTAGTCGTCAGGGAAATATGACTCAAAATGACTCTGAGATTCCATCTTACATCTGTCAGAATGGCTAAGACCAAAAATTCATGTGACAGCACATGCTGGTAAGGATGTGGAGAAAGAGGAATACTCCTCCATTGCTGGTAGAAGTGCAAACTTTTACAACCACTTTAGAAATCAATGTGGCAGTTCTCAGAGAATTGGGAATAGTTCTACCTCAAGACCCAGAGGGGGTGGGAAGGGGAAAGCAGGTAGGAATCAGGTGTGGGAAGAGCAGGGGGTATGGATAGTGCTGGGAGAGAGAAAGGAAATTGGGGGGGGGGGGGCATCTCTGGGACAAACTAGAAGCCTGGGATAGGAAGTAGGTAACCCTAGGTGGACTCCTAGCAGCTGGGGATATGGAGACTGATGTGACCACCTCCTATAATCAGGAAGACTTCTAAAAATATTATAACACCAACCCACCCACAAAACCTTCAACCAAAAATCTGTTCTGCTTATAGATAGTACAGAGATAGAGATGGAACAGAAATCTAGCACAAGGCCAACCAATGACTGACTGGCCCAACTTGAGACCCACTCCATTGGAGAATGCCAACCCCTGACACTATTAATGATACTCTGTTATGCTTGCAGACAGGAGCCTAGCATAACTGTTTCTGGAGAGGCTTTATCCTTCAACTGATGGAAACAGATCCAGAGACCACAGCCAAACACCTGGCAGAGCTCAGGGAGATGAGTGGACAAGTGAGGGATAGGATTGAGGGAACAGGAGGAGTCAAGAGTAAACTAACCTGGGCCCATGGGGCCTCATAGAGAATGAACCAACAACCAAAAGCAAGCATGGGCTAGACCCAGGCTCCCTACACATTTGTAACAACTTTTTCTTCATGTGGGTCCCCTAACAATTGGAGCAGGGGCTAGCTCTAACTCTGTTGTCTGCCTTTGGATTCCCTTCCCCTAGCTGGACTGTGGGAGAGGATACTCTAGTCCTTATAATACTTGATGTGTCTGGTGGGTTAGCACGGGGAGGGGGAGGAGAGCAGGGGAGTCTGAGGGGAATGGGAGAGAGGAAGGGAGGGTGCGATCTGTATGTAAACTGAATACATAGATGATAGATGATAGAAATGAAAATAAGCAAAAGAATTCTACTTATTAAGAAAAGAACACAGAAAGCCTCCTATAGACTTCATATAACTCCTTGACTAGAGTTGGACCTTGTGGCCACTCTTGGTTGCAAGGGAAGGTGGGAAAATGGGTTGAAGATTGCCATCTTTTGGTGCCTGGAGCAGTGAAAACTGTTGCCTTGAACAACCTCTAAAGGTTGTTAGTGTAGAAAACAGGGAAGTCCCTCCCACTGTCCTTCAGTGGGAAAAAAAAAAAACTTTAAACCGGCCTGCGGTGGCACATCGCTGTAGTGCTCGCGCTCTGTCGCTAGGGCGCTCCGTCCATCCTGAGTTCGATCCCTCCCACTGTCCTTCAGTGGGAAAAAAAAAGAAAACAGGGAAGGATGTGCGGTAGGCCATGAACAGTGCTCTGCTCCAATAGACTTCTCCAAAAATGTGTTGAAGAGTAGCACCTGGAGAGAACACTCCAAAGCCCCATATTCCTGGACAGCGGGCTATCACCTATGCTATGCTGTTGTTAATATCCTCATCAGCTCACAGTCCTATTTACAATATTCCTGGACAATATTCCTGGACAGCGGGGCTATCGCCTATGCTATGCTGTTGTTAATATCCTCATCAGCTCACAGTCCTGTTTACAATGTCTCTGCAGGTTGAAATGCTAAATATGTCATTCCTGGCATGGCAAATGTGTTTTGTAAAAAGGATTTTGATAGAGATTATGAAGATGTACCTGACAGAGGTTCTGTAGTTACAGTCTAAACAGCAGTAAATAGAGGGACCTAGCTTCCCACATCCTTCTTAACACTGGGGACTAACACTCATTTTCTTTCATCAGTCTTATATTGTGGAGAGAAAAAAAAGAACCTTGTTTTCATTTGCATATTTATTACTTTTATTCATCATATTTATTCAAGGTTTGTAACCTCCCCCTTTTAGTTGGGATTCAAAAATGAAGATAATTTCAGCCTTTGGGAAATGATTGTGATACAGCGTTCTGCTCTTGTGCTGTTCAGGCTAATCGCAGCAAGTCTGCATTAGCCTGAGCTGTTCAGTTGAAGCTCCTGCTTGACACTGTCTAGTAGTCAAAGCATGAAGTGTATTGATTAGTAGTATCTCTGTGTAACCAGGAGTCCAGAGAGTTTCAGGGCAGCTCGACCCAGCTTGCCAGCATTCTTTATTGGTAACAATGAGATTGAAGAGTTGCACCTGGCCTTGAAGTGCTGTCTGCCCCCACCCTCATCCCCGCTTGCCTCTCCTTCCTCAGAGATCTGCTGGTTCCACAGCAGGGATCTGCCTATATGACCACCAACACAAAAACAACCTCAGCAAAGCCTTCATTTGAATCTTCCACTTCCAAAGAATCCTCTCCACAAGTCAGTGGGTCCTGATCCAGGAGGTATTTGACCCGGCCTTTACAGATAACAAGCCTGGGAAGATCCCACATCTGGCCTCTCCAGCCGGGCCAGGAGTCATCTGCTCTGATGCCTAGCCTGACTTTCTTACAAGTGCCTCCTTTCTTTGTATAGACATATGAGGCATTGTGAATCTATGGTTTGGGGGAAGGGGTTGTTCTGACTTTTGGTGCAAGGATTGAACCCTTGTGCATGCTAGGCACGAGCTCTGTCACCAAGCTATACCCTGAAGCCTATTTAAGTATGCTGCTGAAGCAGCTAGATAGAATTTCTGTAAATGTGTGGCCACCAGGAAGGAAAGTCATATTGTCTACTAGATGGGTTTCTTTCAGGGAAGCTATTCAGTATGACAGACAAACCATATTATTAACTGGATCCCCATCATATTTTCCCTTTGTACATCTCGATGCCATTTTATTCAGGTTGTTTTGGTCTCAAATTCTACCAATTTAAGTATTTTGACCTTTGGTTTCACATAATTTGCATCTATTTTATATATTTTCCCATTCTTTTACACTGACCTTTGTGTGACAGTGTGATTCTTTCAAATACCACAGAACTGACTTTTCTAATGTAATCTGTAAGGTTTTATTTTTAAAGACATAAAATTTATTTTAAAATATGAATCCACTTCTTTTTCCCAACATAATATTTTTATTATCATTTGGGAGTTTCACATACTGCACCCCAGTAACATTTACTTCCAAGTCCTCCCAGTTGCCTCCACCCTTCTGACCTTCTTACCCTCCCCCAAAAAAGGAAAGAAAGAAAAAAAACTGAAACAAAAAAAAACACAAATCCAACTTGTGTTGTCCATACTTGGTTGGAGCATGGTCAAACTCTCAGTGGTCACCCCTTAAAGAACACTGAGCCCTTCCCTACCTGTACCCTGACAAAAGCCATCAATTATGAAGAGCTATACTTTATCATCCTTATCACAATTTTTAAGAGTGTTCTTCAGTGACTTTCTGTCTAGGCTGATATGTGTTATTGGGGGGAGGGGAGTAAAGGGGAGGGGTTGTCATAAAAGCCTTCCGTGTCCCTCTTTTCCTTTATTTAAATTAATTAATAGTTTTATTTATTTATATCTCAAATGCTGCTCCCTTCTGGTCCCCCCTTGTACAGTTCCTACCCCCCTTCTTTGCCTCTGGGAGAACAGCACCCCCCATCCTCCCTCCCTGGTGCATCAAGTTTCTACAGGATTAGGTGCATCCTCCTACTGAGGCCACACAAGTAAGTCCTCTGCTATATATATTCCAGAGCCTTGGACCAGCCTGTGTATGCTCTTTGGTTGGTGGCTCAGTCTCTGGAACTCCTAGGGGTTTAAGTTACTTGACACTGTTACTCTTACGATGGGGTTGCCATCCCCTTCAGCTCCTTCAGTCCTTCCTCTGACTCTTCCATAGGGGTCCCTGACCTCAGTCCAATGCTTGCCTGTAAGTATCTGCATCTATCTCAATCAGCTGCTGGTATAACCTCTCAGAGAACAGGTATGCTAGGATCCTGTCTGCAAGCACAACATAGCATCAGTAATAGTGTCAAGGACTGGTGCCTGCCCATGGGATGGGTCACAATTGGGCCAATCACTAGTTAGCCATTCCTTCATTCTCTACTCCATTTTTGTCTCTGTATTTCTTTTAGACTGGAACAATTCTGGGTCACAAATTTTGTAGATGGGTTGGTGTCCCCATTCCTTTTCTGGGTTCCTGTCTGGCTACTGAAGGTGGTCTCTTCAGGTTCCATATCCCCACTGTTGGGTATTTCAGCTAAGGTCACCCACATTGAGTTCTGGGAGCCTCCCCCATCCCAGGTCTCTGGGATTTTCTAAAGGTTCCCCCATCCCCACACCCCACTCAGGCAACTACGTATTTCCATTCATTCTCCTGGCCCTCTGAACTTCTCTTCTGTCTACCCCCATACCTGATCCTGCCCCTCTTAACCCCTCACCTCTCCCATCCAAGTCCCTCCCTCCCTCAGTCTCCCATGATTTCTTTGTTCCCCTTTCTAAGTGGGATTGAAGCTTCCTCACTTAGGCCTTCCTTCTTGTTTAGCTTCTTTGAGTCTTTGGAGTGTAGCATGGGTATCCTGTATTTTTCGCTAATATCCACTTATCACTGGAGCATGTCATGCATGTCCTTTTGGGGTCTGGGTTACCTCACTCAGGATGATATTTTCTAGTTCATCCATTTGCCTGTAAAATTCATGATGTCCTCGTTCTTAATAGCTAAGTAGAATTCCAATGTATAAATAAACCACATTTTCTATATCCATTCTTCTGTTGAGGGACATCTGGGTTGTTTCCAGTTTCTGGCTAGTATGAAAAGGCTGCTATTTATCATCAAAACTACTACATTGAGTTCGTTATGTTTC
>JAJTUV010004191.1:0-97513 GCA_021653895.1 Mastomys natalensis | reverse complement strand
GCTTGTCACTGAGGTGTGTTTCCTGTATGGGCAAAACTCTGGGTCCTGTTTAAGTATCCAATCTGTTAGTCTACATCTTGTTATTGGGGAATTGAGCCCATTGATGTTAAGATTATTAAGGAACAGTGATTGTTGCTTCCTGTTATTTTTGTTATTAGAGGTGGAATTATGTTTGTTTAGCTATCTTCTTTTGGGATTGTTGGAAGATTACTTTCCCCTTTTTCTAGGTTGTAGTTTCCTCCTTGTGTTGGAGCTTTTCATCTATTATCCTTTGTAGGGTTGAATTTGTGGGAAGATTTTGTGTAAATTTCGTTTTGTCATGGAATATCTTGGTTTCTCCATCTAAAGCGATTGAGAGTTTTGTTCAGTATAGTGTCTGGGCTGCCATTTGTGTTCTCCTCAGGTCTGTATGATATCAGTCCAGGATCTTCTGGCCTTTGTAATCTCTGTTGTGTAGTCTGGTGTAATTCTAATAGGTCTGCCTTTATATGTTACTTGACCTTTTCCCTTACTGCTTTTAGTTTTTTTCTTTGTTTTGTGTATTTGATGTTTTGATTATTATGTGTTGGGGGGGAATTTCTTTTTCTGGTCTAGTCTATTTGGAGTTCTGTATGCTTCTTATATGTTCATGGACATCTCCTTCTTTAGGTTAGGAAAGTTTTCCTGTAAAATTTTTGTTGAAGATATTTACTGGCCCTTTAAGTTGGAAATCTTCACTTTCATCTATACCTATTATCTTTAGGTTTGGTCTTCTCATTGTTTGGATTTCCTGGTTTTTTGGGGGTTAGGAGCTTTTTTGCCTTTTGCGTTTTCTATGATAGTTGTGTCCAATGTTTTCCATGGTATCTTCTGCACATGAGTTCTCTCTTCTATCTCTTGTATTCTGTTGGTGATGCTTGCGTTTATGACTCCTTATCTCTTTCCTAGGTTTTCTATCTCCAGGGTAGTCTCCCTTTGAGATTTCTTTATTGTTTCTATTTCCATTTTTAGATCCTGGACGGATTTGTTCAATTCCTTCACCTGTTTGGTTGTGTTTTCTTGCAATTCTTTAAGGGATTTTTGTGTTTCTCTTTAAGGGCTTCTACCTTTTTATCTGTGTTCTCCTGTATTTCTTTAAAGCAGTTGTTTATGTCCTTCTTAATTCTCGTCTATTATACTTGATGATGTCAAGTAACTTTGGTTTCTGTTGCTTATGTTCTTACACTTGCCTTTTGCCATCTGGTCAACTCTTGTGCTACCTGCACTCACTGTCTCTGACTGGAGTCTGTCTTTCCAGTCAACTTGCTTGTGTGAGAACTCCTCAGAGTTCAGTTGTCTCTGTGATCCTGAGCTCCTGGGTGGAAGAGCTCCTGTGACTCAGGCTACCTCTGGGATCCTGAAATCCTGCTGCTTTGAGTGCAGTAGTTCTTCAGCTGTTCCAAGTGCAGTGGTTCTTCAGCTGCTCTGAGTGCAGTGGTTCCTCCCTGCTCTGCTACTCTAGGAAGGTTCAGGATAAGGTGTCTTCATGGGAACAGACCAGCTAAGTGTCTGATCCAGCCAAAAGGACCAAGCAAGGGAAGGAAGGGGCCATGATGTATTCTTAACCTGTAACATAAAAGGAAACATTAGTGCTTTCCATTCTTCTTCTTTTTCCATTGATTTATTTATATGGGATTATAGAAAGTACATATTTTGGTGTGTGTGTGTGTGTGTAGTTTTGAAGACAACTTCTTGAAATTAGTTGCCTTTCCACCATACTGAACTCAAGTTACCTTTAACTATTGGGCCTTCTAGCCAGGATTAAAAAAATATATATATTTCTTTTAATCACACATGTTTCCCTCAGAAGTTTTGTTGTACTTTATCTTGTATTTTTATATTATTATAGTGAGATGATATTTTGGTATTTTATAGTCCATGCTACCAGAGAATACTACCTCTTTTCTGTAGTATGATTTAAAATTTCCTAGAAACTATTTATGTGTATGTGTATGTTAAAATTTTTTGATATTTTTCTCATGCATAAAAACCATAAATATTCTGCATATAGGGTTGAAAAGTTCTCTCTGCCATTAAACACTACTTACTATGTTTACAGAAGACACATATTCAGCTTTGAGAATCCATGTGATATCTCAAAAACACATATAATTCCAGTTCCAGATCTGAAACCTTTTTCTGGTCTTCATAAACTCCTGCACACACATGACATTTTAAGCAGGCTTACACAGACATATACAGATAAAAAAAATCTTTCAAAAATTCTACATTTATATACTATCACTATTCTCTTTCACTCTCTCTATATAAATTAAACTTATAAAATGATGTTACACATATTTTCAGTCATTAATACTATTTTGTGGTAAAAATATCCATAATTTTCTAGAATTTTGAAATATAAAATACATTATTGCTCTATGTATTCTTCCTTTTATGTGAAAACAAAAAAAAAAATCCTTAATCCTATTTAACTGCCAATTAGTATCCATATTAGTTACCAATTTCTGTAACTAAATAATATGATGTAAGCAATTTAAGGGAGGAAGATGTCATTTTGTCTAACGGTGTTATAAATAGCCTGCCATCATGAGGAAGTCACAATAGAAGGAGGGAGCATGAGGCAGTTGGTCATATTGCATCTTCAGTCAGAAAGCAGAGGAGTGGGGGGACCTGGACCTCAGCTCACTATCTTTTATTTATTTATTTAGTCCAGAACTACAACACATGGCCATAGTACCATCCATATTTAGGATATATCTTTCCCTTAAGTTAAACTTTTCTTCAAGAACTCTTATAGATACACTCAGAAATATATATCCATAGCAATTTCTAAGCTCAGGCAGGCAAGTTAAGGATGAAGAATATCCATCACAGTACCCATTAATCAAACTCCATCATTTAATACACCCTATGTCCAACTATCAATAATCACCATTGTATTCTTAGATTCTGTACAATCAACTTTTTAATTTTCCAGGTATCAGTGAGAACATGTAGCATTTTTTCTTGAGTGCCTAGTGTGTTTCATGGGAAATAATGTTTAAGTTCATAATGCTATAAACAGCATGATTTTATTCATGTTTTGGGGTAAATTGTATTTCTCTGTATATTAATACCACATAGTCTTCACCCATTCATCAGTTGAGAAAATGAGACTTTTTCCATTTCTTAGGTGTTATAAATGCTATTTAAGATTTAGTTTCCTCTGGAATTATATACATTAATTGGATTGTTGATCCTTGAGTTATAGGTATAGATGTATCTCTTAGGAATGAGCTCCACAACTTTGCATTTTGATTGGTTGTGGTTTCCTGTCCGGCGCCCTTCCTGGCCAGCAGGAAATTAGACGCAAGACAACAAGGTTCCTTCTCAAGGCAGTTTACTCAGGATTGTAGCTTTCTGGTGGGTGGCGGCCCCACCTACCCGGGGACCAGGCTTATATCTAAGCAAAGGCCAATGAGCATATGCCACGTATCATCTCTCCATACATCCACGTATGACCATTCCCTGCTCCTGCACAGCTGCATAGCCAAATGAGGACTTGTTTACCACAAGGAGCAATCTCAGCCAGCACCATCTTCAGGTGCAGTGCATAGCGGCTCTCTACAGTTTCCTGTGATGGTCTCCATCTATTACAGAGGCATTTCCTTGGGAGGTGGTGAGGCCTATCCTTACTTGGGGGTGTAAGGGTATATAATTAAAACATATTTAGGGATGATGCTGATAGTTGTAGGTTTCCCTCCAAGATCCATGACTTAACTAGCCTGGGTAGTTGTCTGGGTTCTAATCACCAGAAATAGTTTCCCTCTCATTGAACAGGTCTTAAGGGAGAAATAATCTTCCCCAGAAAATAACATGTCAAATAGTTATCCAATACCAAAATGGCGATCCATAAAATTGTATACATACAAGTAACACTATACAGACAAAACAGATTGGATTCATGTAACAACAATTAAAGAAAAGAGGCCATAAGTTTGAAAGAGATGGGGGGAGTTACATAGGAGTTTTTGGAGGGAGGAAACGGAAGAAGTAAATGATGTAATTATGATATAATTGTGTTGCGATTCAATTGCCTCTACTCTCCATTTGGCTTCTGGTGGATATTGTGAGCTCTCAGTTTGATGCCACCAAGCAAAATTTCAGTGCCAAAAATGAGTTGCACCATGTTGAGTCTTTAGCCAAAGTGCTCCTATAGACAATCCCCAAACATCACAGGGTATTCACAAGGGAGTACTTGCTTTTCTCAGCTGGTAGTAATGCCATATTTCTGAAAACAAAACTTATTTGTATCATTGAGCACAAAGTCGAGTTTGTGTCTAACTAGAAGATTGACACCTAATTAGAATTCATGATGCTGTATGGTACTCTGTACGCAACCAGAGAAGCAAGGTAATCATCAGTATTACTGACATACAAACCATGTGACTTACAACAAATACCTGCTTGTGAGATATACTAGTGCAATACTGACACAAATGTTATGAAAGTAACCAACCACTTTTAAAATTGGATTTATGGCCCATTAAATGAAATGGAACCCATACCTGACACTTTAAAAATGAGCAAGAACCTGAGACTAGATAGGTCTTGGGCCCTAATGGAAAACCTACTACTATTATTCTGCTGTAGGAACATAATAATAAAATTACTCCTAATGATGTATTGATTCATCTATAGTACATGCATCACTCAACCTTCAACAGAGAAGTTTCTTCTTTCAGATGATGATAACTAACACAGAGACCTGTAACTGGACATTGTACAAAGAAACTTTGGAACACTCAGCCCTAAATGAGATGTCATTATCAACTCCCTCCCGACAAGACTCAAAAATCTATGTAGAAAAGGAGGCAGAAAGATTTTAAGAGCCAAAGGTGGTTGATGATTGCAAGGAAAGAGCATCATCTAGCCCCTATAAGGGCTGATATGAGCTCAGAGACTGTGACAGCATGCATAACAAGCTCAAACTAGACAAAATATCAGCACAGAGAATGGGAAGGGGATACAAACTTCCACCCCTAACCAAGAATCTGTTTGCATTAGCTATCTGCTGGATGAAATAAATTTTCACCAGTGGAGTGTCACTGGGTATACCAACCATATCCCATGCCAGGTCACATGCCTAGGTGAGTAAGTAGATAGAGTCTGAGTGGATTTGGAAGAAGAGATCAAAAAAATATAATCAAAAATGTATAATAAATTGACAAAGATCAAAACATAACTATATCAGCTAGATATGTAGGTCAGTGACCAAATGATCTTTTCAAATTATGAGAACAATTACATAACCATTTCTGCTGGTCTTCTGACTGAAAGATGAATTTTTCCTATGTATGGGATATAAAACACAATTTAGAACATGTTCATTAGTATGAAGTGAGCTGAAGATTTAACTAACAATTATATAGATCACTTGATAATGAGGACATCTAATCTAAATAACTGAGATTAATCACATGAAATGGCCTATTTAGACCAATCAAGAGAACTATAAAATTAACCAATATCTATCTCTTATTATGCATGGTGTTGATTCATCCTGACCTAATTTGCTGTGATGATAGCAATAGAGACTGAAATCCTCAAATGCTGCTCTGAAATGTACTGTGTAAAACATATATTAAATCTGTGTCAATACAATGTGTAAGCATTCACATGAAATTATTAATTTTGTCTCTTCTACATTAAATTCAAGGTAATTTTTTGCAGTGGAATTTTATTTTGTTGTAAATATACTGAATATTGATGGTTTTCTTATTACTAGAGGTTAAATAAGCAGGTTTTTGTAATAGAAAAAAGTTGGACCCAATTAAAAGAGATCTGATTTTAAACCGCAGCCCTGGGAGCAATAATTAAATTACTTCTAAAAATGTACCTTAACATCCTTGAGTCTCCATTTCTTAAACTGTTAAACTCACAGTAATCAAGGATGCTCTAGTTCTAAAGTGGCAACTGATACAAAACCACTGAGAAAAGATGAAAGTGGGAGTTAGATATAAGTTATTCTCATATGGATACATAGGATTATATCACTCTGATTTATTATGTAAGAAAAAACACAAAGACACAAATTCATATTTTTATGTTAGTAAAAAAGTAGAAAATAAAAAAAGTAGATGATATTATCATAATGAAGTTATGCTTTCATGTTAGTGTCAGAAAGACATGAAGATGGAAAGTCTCAAATTTCCATTCACATGTTGATGTTCTTATTCTGAGTGATTCTGATATGAAAAATCAACAATAAACTGTCTTAAACTTTGGCCAATCCCATATATTAATGGAAAAAACCACACAGTATTCAATTATTTCATTTCTGTGGTAACCAAATTGGAATTGCTTTAGTCATCAAGCAGAAATTTAAGTTATAGGATGCCATTAAATCTCAATCTAAGTTTCTAATTTTATTTCTTTTTTGTTCATCCTCATACTGCCTATATCCTATTGCTTTAAATTACTTGCATATCTCCAAGCAGAATTTGCACTTTTATTTTATGCCTTTGCTCATGTTACTCTCTAAAAAAGAATGGTCTTTTCCCTAGCACTTTAATCTTTTAAAAAAAAATTGAACGTGTTACCTCTTACATGAAATTCAGCCTTCATAAACTAGTCGGTACCAAATCTGTCCTGAATTTACATAACATTTTGTGCCTCATTTACATGTTTCATAAAATTTTTGTATCACTGATATATGCCTATCTTGGTAGCACAGGGCTTTAATCTCAGCACTCTGGAGACAGAGGCAGGGTGATCTCTGAGTTCAGGACTACAGTGAGACACATCTCAAAAACAACAACCAACCAATCATAGGGCCTCTCTCTGTATCTCTGTCTCTGTTTCTGCCTCTCTCTCCCCCCCAACCTACTCTTTGGTTTTTTCGAAACAGGGCTTCTCTGTGTAGCCCTGGCTGTCCTGGAACTCACTCTGTAGACCAGGCTGGCCTCGAACTCAGAAATACGCCTAGCCTCTGCTTCCCAAGTGCTGGGATTAAAGGTGTGCGCCACCACTGCCTCTCTCTCTGTCTCTCTCTCTCTCTGTCTCTCTCTCTCTCTCTGTCTCTCTCTCTCTCTCCTCTCTCTCTCTCTCTCTCTCTCTCTCTCTCTCTCTCTCTCTCTCTCTCTCCTCTCTCTCTGGATGTATTATTCTGAGGTCAGCCTGATCTACATAGTGAGTTCCATGCCAGCAAGAACTACACAATGGGAGAGTGTCTTGAAAAAAAGAGGTAAAGAATTTTTCTTTTATTCATGTGCATGTGTGTGTTTGGGTGAAAGCAGAGGCCAGAAAATTGGGTCAGTTAACTAGAAACTAGAGGTTGTGATCTGACAAATTGAACTGAACTCAGATCATGTGCAGTAAACACTTAACTACTGAGCCATCACTCTACCCTCAGTTGTCTGTAAGTCTATTATAGAAATGTATTTGTTTTTCAGGAAACCCCTACAATTCTTTTGTGATTATGACTCCATCTCCCCTGTTTTTGCATTATACTAAAACAGTCAAAGTGTATTACATGTAATAGGTTCAAATATGTTTACACTGGTAGATTATTTTCAGAAAAAAATGAGTCTCATACAACAAAATAAATATGGGATAAGTGATAATATTAAAGTCATGTATATTATAGCCAAGAAATTAGTTGACTTCAAATAGAGATCGGCTGTTAGTTTAGCAGGATGAAAAGATAACACAAATTAACCATCATACTCATGTATTCAGAATATGCTACTTTTAATTATAAAATAATATTAGAAATGATTGAACAAAGGGGAAAATATTTGCTAGAAAGATAATTATATGAAGGATTTTGGCACATTACATAATACATAAACATATTACCTGTGATCTAGTGGTTAAGTTAAATAGGCTCATGAAAATCAAAGTTATTTTGCACCCCAATTTTTTTATTTATCATTTTTTATTATTGGGTAAGTTAAGTAATCTCTGATGTTTACTTTTATCATTCATAAAAATAGGCAGTGCCTAGTAGTCCTAATTCACATTATGTTTGTAGGAACAAACTAAAAGTACTATGATCTCTTCCTCAATAGTAATAGAAGTAAATTCTTATAATTCACTGACCTCAATTTCTTTCTACTCTATGCAATCTACTAAAGCAATCATGTGAAGTAAATGTTTCTGTTTAACAATGTTCAATCCAGAGGTTTACAAAGTCTGATAACTTGTTTACTACACTGTATAATTTTTCTTCTCAATCTTCCATATGGGCAAAGAGTATGAATCTATTTTAATAGTTAGAGAACTATGCAGAGCTGTTAAATATGTTTATTTAGAGGGCCTGTGAGATGAGCTTATTACTTACCTTACGAGCAATGAAGGATTTATTTTAATCCCCAGAAGACACATTAAAAAACCCGATCTGGTGTCACATGCCATATAATCCTAACACTGGGGAAGCAGAGGCAGATGGATATCACTGGCCAGCCATCATACCCAAATAGCCAGGCCCCAAGTCTATGAAAGAACCTGTCAGAGAGGACCAGGTTGGCAGCTGTCCTAAGGAAACATACTCAAGGTTAACCTCCTGCCTTCATACAAATATACAGAAACATGCACACATTCACACACATACACAACACTCCCCCACACACTTGAAATTATGTTTATTTATCAACTTGTTTTACAGATCATTTAAATTTTGTTTCTACTACAAAGGAAATAATACAGGACATGCTTGACATGCTGCTGCTCCTGACTCTACAAAGTGTATATAAAAATTGAGCTGAGATTTTTGAAGTGTTATTCATATTTATGTTTTTATTTAGGCTTTATGTTGCAAAACTGAAATTCTATGGAGAATCTAAAATATAAGTCACATGTACAACAAAGTTATAATATTCAATATTTACCACAAGACTAAATATTAGGTACATTAGCCTTTGAATTTAACAACTTAGTGTAGAATCCAGCCTTCACCTTATGTGAACTATTGCTTTTATGAATTCTCAATCTGTGTGATTGAAATGGTGTGATCAGTGGGGGAAGATGAATTGTTAAAATTACAGCCATTTAGCGCTTCTATTTATTTGTATGTCTTCACAATGAGTGTTATATCATTTGTTATTAATTCTATCACCTGTGCCAAAAAAAATGAATCTTATTTCATGCATCCAAATGTTTGAGCATAGAGTGCCCAAAACCATATGGATCTTGTTTGAAATTCTTCCAAATCATCGCTATCCATGTGCAACTGATAAAAGTCAATTTACTTAGTGGTAGGGGAATGGAAGGCTGCTCTCAAGTCAAGTCCAAAGAGATCACTCCATACATTTCTAAGTACTAAGCTCAAGGGAAATTACTTCATCACAGCCTGATCCAGGCCACAGTAATGAGGACTATGATGTAGCCAGTGTTCAACTATGTTGACTTTACAGTACTGGAATTAATCCATCAGAATTGCAACTTAGTGAAGTCATTTCCAGGCTGTAGTGTGTCTGAGGCTTACTTCATCTTCACAGATCCAGATGCTGAAACCACATCATCCTAAGAGTTAATGATGTTAGTGAAATGCTGTTAACCTTGTGATGATAGTAGCTGTCTTGCATGACATAAGCTTGCCAAATTTAAACTGAGATTATAGTCTTATTATGTGACTGGTGGAACTTAGAAAACATTATGGACATATCAGTATAATATGCCAGTAGTTAACTCTTTCTGAATTAAGTTTTCTGAGAAATTATATTATAGCCTACATGTGACTAAAAGTTATATGCTATCTAATAGAGATAGTCCCATAAAATTTTACATTATTTTAATTTTTCCTTATTGACTAATTTGGACTTAAGCTAAAAGATAGACAGAGTAATACTTACTAATATAATCACAGCCTTGCAGGAACTTTCCTAGAGCTTTCACTATAGTATAATCTCATTACTTCCATTTTTTATCCCTTCCACAAATTCAGTGAATATTTAAATTAGTGGCTAGTTTGGTTCATGATAATACAGCAGATGATATCACATCTTTTTCCTGCCTAAAAACCATCAATGATGTCACAAGTTTCTTCAAGAAGACACTAAAATCCTTATAGCGTTCTGTAAGACTTTACACAGTCTCCCAAATTGTATAATTAATTACTCTTTGACTTCACTTCCAATCTTCTCCTTTATTTACAGTGTTGTAGCCACACATGCCTCTTAATAACACTGAGCTAAAGATAAGGCACATTTTGAGTCTCAGCTTCATATTCTCAATCACTGTCTCAAAAGAATAGCGTAGGTCAAATTCTTTTCAATGTAAAAATAGTTCTGTCCACTTAAATACACAGAAAGTTGAATTTATGAAAACTAAAAAGTAAGCTTTTATATCTCAAAAGCCTAGAAATAGAACTAACATATGACTGAGCTATAACTCTCCTGAGAAGATACCCAAAGAGGTTACATAGACACTTGAACATCCATGTTTATTGCTACTGTATTCACAATAGCTAGGACATGGAGTCAAACTAGATGTCCATCAACAGATGAATGGATAAGAAAAAAACGTAGTACACGTATACAATAGCATATTACTTAGCTGTAAAGAAAAATAAAATAAAAAAAAATTGCTAGCTTCAAGTCAATTGTTTTATGTGTTTGAGCTGGAGCACAAATGCAAGCTAGGAATATAGAAAGCGGCTTTTAGGTGGCAATCTTAAAGGAGAATCCATAGCAGATTATAGATCAAACAAAGGTAGTGACATGAAATAGAGTGAGTGAGAGGGCTTTAAACATCTAGGCATGTGGAAGTATGATAGAAATAAGAGGATTAAAGAGAGGGCTACCACAAAGGAAGAGGAGATGAAAAGCTACATGGAAACCTACTATCTTACAACCCAATGTTAAAAAAGAAAAGATAGTAAAAGACATGTAAGATGAAAGAATGAAGAAGTATGGGATTAAGAGTAATGAGGGTAGAAAAATGAAGGAGATGAGTTAGTGGGTGAGTTCATCTATACTAAGGATATATGGAAGAAAATCATAGAAACATATTAATTAGTAGTCTAAATTCAAAGCACATCTTTTAAATAGAGTTCTATAACTACCATAGGGCTCTGAAAATAACAAAGGAAACAATAAACTAAGTATTTACTAAAAGTATCCAGCTGGGCTTCCACTCTGCATAGGGGAGTGCAGTCCTCCTGGACAAGGAGTTGCCAGTTCTGTTCCAAACAGGAACTGATCATGAAAACAAGCAATTTGTTGCAAAGGAGTGAATAATTTGTATCAAGGAGCAGTCAACTAATGTGCACAGAGAAGGCCTTCAACACTTCTACCCTGTAGCTGCTGTCCTACTTAGAGCAAAATTAATATGCTAAAGACTAAAATAAGAATTACCAAAGTCTTATTGATAAAAGACATATAAGTACAATCTCTAGTCAGTTATTAACTGGCCAAACATTTTTGAATATATAGCAGTAGGAGCAAAGAAATAAAAAAATTAATAGAATTAATATGAAACAATTTTAATTATATGGATAAATTCAAAGATATTTAATGCAAAGATAACACATTTACACATAATCCAAGTCATATATTTGAAATAAAAATAAAATGAAATAATAAAACTTCTCAGAAGATATAGAGACAATCAAGATTTGGAATTATTATAAAATATTAACATAAAACATTCAAATTTTTGAATATGAAAAAATTCCAACAAGGCAGAAAGTATAATTCACACTGAGAAAACAATACTATTATTTCTCTCTGAGTAGGCACAGATGGTGGATTTTGCAGACAAATTCTTCAAAGCATCTTATAAATATCTTCAAAGAATTAAAGTTAACCCTGTGTAAATACTAGAAGTAAACATAAGGAGAATGAATGAATAAATAATGGGTGCCAGTAAGTAATTAGAATGTTAAAAGTTACTCAGTGGAGGAAATTCTAGATTGGAAAAGTAATAAACCAAGTGAAATTATTACTAAAGATCAATAGTAGATTTGAAAATGGTTGAAGAAAGTGAATTTAAAGTTAGAAAAAATAAAATTTTCCAGTGAACAGGAGAATAGATTATAGATAAATACATAAGTATCTCTAGACATGTGTCTAATCATGGTTGTCAATATACACCTAATAGAATTAGTAAAAGGCAGACAGAAACAGAAATAATATATTTTATAAAATAAAGGAAAAGCTAAACACACAGTCAAGAACAAGAAAGTCACCCCAGGCTGGAAAGACTAAAGGCCCTCCCACAGTAACCCCCTTATACATATTGACTCTCACACACTGAGAGTTGGAGCCTTCAATACCCCATTCTCACTAATGGCCTGGTTATCCAGACAAAAATTAAACAGAAAAATGTTGGAGCTAATTGACATTCCAAATCATGTGGTCCAAACAGATATTTACAGAACATTTCACCCAAACACAATGGAATATATCTGATTCACAGCACCTCACAGAACTTTATCCAAAACTGACCACATACTTGGACACAAAGCAAGTATCAACAGATAAAAGAAAAGAGAAATAACTCTCTGTATCCTATCACCACCTGTATCTTTTAACCACAGTGAGTTAAAGATAGATGTCATCAACAACAGAAACAACAACAGAAAGCTGACACTCATAGATACTGAACAACATTTTACTGAATGAAAATTGGGTCAAGACAGAAATAAGAAACTAAAGACCGTCTTGAATTGAATAAAAATGAATACATGACATACCCAAACTTATGGAACATAATAAAGGCAGTTCTAAGAGGTAAGTTTAGAGCACTATGTGCCTTCATAAAGAAATTGGAGAGATTTCATACTACCAACTTAATAGCACACCTGAAAACTCTAGAACAACAAGAAAAATCATGCTCAAATGCAGGAAATAATGGCAAGAAATAAACTACTAAAGGCTGAAATCAATAAAATAACAACAAAAAGAATACAAATAAGCAATGAAAGAGTGGGTTCTTTGAGAAAATCAATAAGTTTAACAAACGTTTATCCTAAAAGATGGGAAATATCAAAATTGACAGAATTAGAAATGGGGACAAAACAAAAGACATTGAAGAAATCCAGAGACTAAAAAAGACATTTAAAAACCTGTTGCCTTAGTCACTCACTGTTTTATTGCTGTGAAGAAATAAAATGACCAAGGCAATTCTTATAAAAGAAAACTTTTAATTGGGGCTTGTTACAATTTCAGACATTTAGTCCATATTCACCATGGCAGGGAGCATGACAGGGAGCAGGCCAACAAAGTGCTGGAGAAATAGCTGAGAGTTCTACACTTAGATCCACAGGGAGCAAATAAACAAAACACTACCTGGTTTAGGCTTTTGAAACCTCAAAGCCCACCACCAAAGACACATTTCTTCCAACAATGGTACACCTACTCCAACAAGGCCATACTTCCTAATTCTTCTCAAGTAATGCCACTTCCTGATGACTAAGCATTCAAATAGATGAGCCTATGGGGGGCATTCTATTTCAAACCACCACATCTGTATTCCACTAAATTGGAAAATCTAAAAGAAATGGATAATTGTCTACATATATACCACTTATCAATGTTAAATAAAGTTCAGATAAGCAATTTAAACAGACACATAACCCCTAGTGAAATAGTTGCAGTCATTATAATTCTCCCAACCAAAAAAGCTCAGAAGTTTTAGTGCAGAATTCTACCAGACATTCAAAGAAGAGATAATTCTAATACTCCTCAAATTAGTTCACAAAATAGAAATAGAAGGAATATTGCTGAGTTTGTTTTATGAAGCCATAGTTACCATGATATACAAACTACAAAAAAAATAAATAAACTGCACAAAGAAAGACAGTTACAGAGCAATTTTCCTAATGACATAGATATACAAATTATCAATAAAATACTCATAAACCAAATCCAGAAACACATCAAAAATACCATGCACCACAATAAAGCATACTTCATCCCAGATATGTAGGAATGGTTTCACATATGTAAAATCAATAAATATAACCTATGATATAAACAATCTGAGAAATAAATCTGCACAATCATCTCATTAGAATCACAAAAGGCCTTTGAAAAAATTTGATACCACTTCATAATGGAAGTCCTGGAGATTAGGGACACAAGGGGATATACTTTAGCATAATACAGTTTTCAGCAAGCCCATAACACAGATTAACTTAAAGTGAGAAAAACTCAAAAGAAAGTCTACTAAAATCGGGAACTAGACAAGATTGACCACTCCCTCCATACCTATTCAACATAGTACTTGAAGTCTTATCTAAAGCAGTAAGACAATTGAAGGAGATCAAGTGAAACAAATTGGAAAGTTCAATGTCTCTTTATTTGAAGATGAAATAATAGTATAAATGACTGGAAAATTCCACTGGGAAACTCCTACAGCTGATGAACATTTTCAGAAAAGTAGCTAGATATGAAATTGTCTCCACCAAATCCAATGACAAATGAACTGAAAGAAATCAGGGAAACAATACCTTTCACAATACCCTCAAATAATATAACATATCTTGGAATAACTTTAACCAAGCAAGTGAAAGATTTGTGTGATTAAAAACTTCAAGTCTCTGAAGAAAGAAATCAAAGAAGATATCAGAAGATGGAAAGATCTCGCATGCTCATGGATCAGTAGGATTAACTTGGTGAAAATGGGCATCATAGGGATTGGTTCTTACCAGTGGAATGGATCTAAAGTCGGACCAGTCGTTTGCTGGCCATTCCCTCAGTCTCTGTGATATCTTTGTCCCTGTACTTTTTGTAGGCAGGACAAATTATGAGTTGATGGTATTGTGGATGGGTTAGTGTCCTTCTTCCTCCATTGGGAGTCCTGTCTGGCTATAGGAGATGGCCACTTTAGGATCCATATTCTCCATGGCTAGGATTCTCAGCTACAGTCATCCTTGTAGACTCCTTAGAGCCTCCCCGTCTCAGGTTTCTGGTGCATCTTGGAGATGCTCCCCCTACCCCCTCTCCCTCTCATTTCTTTTCACTTTCCTGGCCCTCTCTTGGCTCTACCTACATGTGATCCCACTCCCATTCCCATCTCCTCCCCCACCTAGATCCCTCCCTCTATCCACTTCAGATGACAATTTTATTTCCCCTTCTGAGAGAGATACATGCATCCTCCCTTGGGCCTTCTTTGGATCTGTGGATTGTCACATGGATATCTGGTACTTTATGGCTAATATTCACTTATAAGTGCAAGGTTACTTCATACAGGATATTTTCTACTTCCATTCATTTGCCTGAAAATTTCACGATGCCCTTGTTTTTAATAACTGAGTATAACATTGTGAAAATGAACCACATTTTCTGTATCAATTCTTCAACTGAGAGGCATCTGGGTTGTTTCCAGTTTTGGGCCATTACAAATAAAGCTACTATAAACGTAGTGGAGCAAGTGTCTTGTTAGGTATGGTGGAGCATTTTCTGGGTATATGCCCAGGAGTATTACAGCTCCGTCTTGAGGTGTAACTTTTCCCAATTTTCTGAAAAACTGCCAGATTGATTTCCAGAGTGGTTGTACCAGTTTACAATCTCACCAACAATGGAGGAGTGTTCCCCTTACTCCATATCCTTGCCAGCATGTACTGTCACTTGAGTTTTTGAGCTTAGCCATTTTGATTGGTGTAAAGTAGAATCTCTGAGTTGTTTCGATTTGCATTTCCTTGAAGACTAAGGATGATGAATATTTCTTTAAGTGTTTCTAGGCCATTAGAGAATTCTCTGTTGAAGTTCTGATGTGAATAGTTTAGTGACTCAAATATTAAAGACAATACGTTTTGTAATTTATTTTTTTGCATGTGGGAATCATTTGTAATGAGTTCAACTGAATCCCGCAAACATTTTGTGCACTTACCATGCCTATTCTATTGACTTAGTTTTTGGATATAAGAAGACATGTCTTTAAAGTGTTCAATAACAAAAGAAATTTAAGAGAAGAAAAAGAAACATAGGAAGAAAGAAGCTCTACCGGGTTCAGGTTAAGCAGCAAGCAAAGGAGTTAGCACTGAAAATCCCGGCGCATCATCTTATCCTCAAACTAATCATCAATGAAAGGCAATGGCAAACTTCAAAGAGAACAGCACACCAGTTCTCTCCAATTAAAGTAATCTACTCAAATTGACCCAAACCAGATATTTCCTTTAATTTAAAAAATTATAATGCCTATTCACTTTAATCTTCTAGCCGTATAATGAAATCAGAGTTACTGCCACTAATAAGACTGACATTACTAAGCCTGCTCCAAAGCAGCATTTTGATGATGTAGTAACAATCATACAGAGTAATTCTCCAGATGTTTCAAGAAAGACCAGCACCTCACTTGTTACCAAAGAACACTGCAGTATTTTCATTTTTTTTTTCAAAATAAAAACTGTGAAACTTTTTTGATTAAAAAGACACTGTATTTGGTATCAAGGTTCCTCATATTGCTTCAGTGACAACATACAAGCCAATAGCTCTGAGCACCAAAAAATGAGCCTCTCTTTAACTACCCCACCTGAATCCAATTTGTTTTTTCTACAGAGGAATATAATATATAATAGACACATGGAATGATATGTGGTAATTTCAAAGATAGATGCACTATTATTTTGTCTTACATGGGAATTATTAGAAGTATAGTGTTTCCCTTATGAAGATATCTGTTTGCTTACAAGTGACTACCATGAGCCACAATTAATTGGAGATTTGACATAATCAATATTTTACTCAGTCTTTTCAGCTGTCTTTCTTTTATGTATTACTTTTGTTTTGAGAGTAGATCTGGGAACAGATTCCATTTGGAAAATAGAATTCTCTAAGCAAAAAAAAAAAAATTCTAAGCAAATTTGAGACATTTAAAGGAACTGTTCCCTCTTGATCAGACTATCCCATAAAGCAGCTAAATACTCTAATCACACACTTCAAAGTTCAAATATTAGATGTTTTTCCCAGGACAAGGTTTCTCTGTAGCCTTGACTCTCCTGGCTATACCTGTCCTTGTACCACCACTGTCTGGCTTTTAAAATTTCATTATTATTTATTTATTTCATATGTATCACTGTTTAGCCTGCATGCATGTCTGTGTGAGGGTTTTGAATCTCTTGTAACTGGAGTTACACTTTTGAACTAACCTGTGGGTGCTGGGAATTAAACCCATGTCCTCTGAAAAAGCAGCCAGTGCTCTTTACTGTTGAGCCATCTATCCAGCCAACTATGTAATTTTAAAAAACTTATGTGATAACATTCTGAAAACTGCTTAGATAGGGTCTCCTATCTGAATGCACTTAAGATATTACCATGTATATACTTTAGAAAATCTTGAGACCATGTGCAACAGGGGCAAGAATATGTACGACCAGGAGGAGAGTTAGGGAGAAGTGAATGGCTGTAATCTCAGATGAAGATTTCATGATCCCACCCATACCCTTCTGTGAGTGAATAGCATGAGTCTATCTTTTTAGGGCCTGTGTAGCTATTGTCAGCTATTTTGTTTCAGATATTAATTGCCATGCTGTGTCAAGTATACAGCCTCCCACCATTATGTTGGTTCGTTTACAAAGTAAAAACAAGTTATCATATCACTTAGCAAATCTTTCTGTAGATCTAAATACAGAGGAAATGAAATTACTACCCTATAATGATATTTGTAGCAGCCATAATCAGATCCAGTATTTCATAAGCAGTGGTATAAAGGCTAAGAATTCAAGAGCAGTCTTGGCTACATAGCAAGCCAAATCCTCAGCATCCACTGACAGAATATTATATAAAGGTGTTGAAAAATATGTCTTACAGTTGCTCAAGCCATAGATGAGACTTGAGTATATTTGTGTTAAATAAGACAGAAAGATAAAGAAATATACTCCTTGATCTTGGATGTGAAACCCAAAATTACATAGTTAAGTGTAAAAAAGTATATGTCTGTGTATGATGAATAACTTTAAATATGTAATATAAAATGAAAGATATAGTAAAAAATATATTAATTTTAGATTTTTCTTTTTAGATTAATATTATATATGTATATTATTTATTAATCATTTTATTTTTTAAAGGGGGATAACATTTTAGATTTTTCTTAATGACAAGATTATAGCTACTGTTACCATGATGAATATACTGATTTTCTTGAATATAGTTAAGTATATATCTGTGTGTACATAATCTGGTCATGTTTATGCCCCAAAGATACAGAGTAAATTTTGTTTTAAAATACAATTACAAAAAAATCCTAAAATCAATAGCATATAAAATAAGTTTTCTTCCACAGACTAAAAAATAGAACATAATAAACCAAAACCAAGGGAACTTAAATAAACAGCCCATACCAAGAACCTGAATATATGAAGACAACATAGAAATTAATAACATGAAAAGTTGTTTCTAGAAATAACGAGAACATCATAAACACCAGCTAGACTGACAAAACTGAAAAGACAAGAGAGGAATCATCAGGATATAATCAGGAGTGGAAAATGGCATATTCCTGCAGAAGTTATAGGTAACAAGATCACATAGTATGAAAAAATATACTGTTACTCATTTGAAATCTAATATATATGTATCTTTGCCTCAAAATAGACAAACCTTCAAGGATCAAATAAGGTGAATATATAACCTAAATATTCTTACAACCATAATGAGAATGAGTTTTTCTTTTATTTTAAAACACCCAATAAAGACATGTCCAGGCTTGGATATTTTTTTTTTTTATTTTTAGGTTTTTGAGACAGGGTTTCTCTGTGTAGCCCTGGCTGTCCTGGAACTCCTCTGCAGGATTAAAGGATTAAAGATGTGTACCACCACTACCAGGCTTATTTTATTAAATATTTTGAAATGATGCAAATTTTGTGCAATTTCTTCCAAAAAGAAGAGATCATTTAGAATTTATCTTGTGATATTAAAATCATACAAGGGCAGCCTTATAAAGAAAAGTACATATCAATATATCTTATGATTATATTTGTAAAATCTTCATGCAAGGCTCTATAAAGATGGCTCATCAGTTAACAGCGCTTGCTGATTTTCTGGAGGACCTAGGCTTGGCTTCTAGTATCTTCACATGATAGCTTACTACCTTTTGTAACTCCTGTTCAAGGGGATGATACCCACATGCATATGTGCAGATGAACTGTTATACAAACAAAACAAAAATAAGTAAATATTTAGAAAAATGTCTTTTAAGCAAATATCATCAAAAGAAATACATTTTTTTCATTTTATTGGATATTCTTTTTATTTACATTTCAAATGTTATCCCCTTTCCTGGTCCCCCTGAAGTCCCCTATCTCATTCCCCTCCCCTGCTTCTATGAAGATGCTCCCCCATCCACCCATCCACTCCCACCTCCCCACCCTAGAATTCCCCTACACTGGACCATCAAGCCCTCACTGGACCAAGAGCCTCTCCTCCCATTGATGACAAGGCCATCCTCTGCAGCTGGAGTCATGGGTCCCTCCATGTGTACTCTATGGTTGATGGTTTAGTCCCTGGGCTCTGGGGGTCTGGTTGGTTGATATTGTTCTTCATGGTGTTGCAAACGCCTTCAGCTCCTTCAATCCTTTCTCCAACTCCTCCACTGGGGACCCAGTGCTCAGTCCAATGGTTGGCTGCAAGCATCCACCTCTATATTTGTCAGGCTCTGGCAGAGCCTTTTAGGAGGCAGCTATATCAGGCTGTTAGCATGCACTTCTTGGCATCCAAAATATTGTCTAGGTTTGGTGACTATATATAGGGTGGATCCTCAAGTAGGGCAAATCAAAACAACCCTAAGATTCCACCTCACACCAGTCAGAATGGCTAAGATCAAAAACTCAGGTGACAGCAGATACTGTTGAGGATGTGGAAAAAGAGGAACACTCCTCCATTTTGGTAGGATTGCAAGTTGGTACAACCACTCTGGAAATCAGTCTGGCAGTTCCTCTGAGAATTGGACATAGTATTACTTGAGTATCCAGCTATACCACTCCTGGGCATATACCCAAAAGATGCTCCAACATGTAACAAGGACACATGCTCCATTATGTTCATACCAGCCTTATTAGTAGTAGCCAAAAGCTAGAAAGAACCTAAATGTCCTTCAACAGAGAAATGAATATAGAAAATGTGGTGCCCGGCAGTGGTGGCACACGCCTTTAATCCCAGCACTTGGGAAGCAGAGGCAGGCGGATTTCTGAGTTCGAGGCTAGCCTAGTCTACAGAGTGAGTTCCAGGACAGCCAGGGCTATACAGAGAAACCCTGTCTCGAAAAAAAAAAAAAAAACAAAAAAAATTTAAAAATAAATAAATAAATAAAAAAGAAAATGTGGTACATTTACACAATGGAGTAATACTCAGCTATTCTTAGGCAAATGGATGGAACTAGAAAATATCATCCTGAGTGAGGTAACATAATTACAGAAGAATACACATGATATGCACTCACTGATAAGTGGATAGTAGCCCAAATCCTCAAAATACTCAAGATACAATTCATAGACCACATGAAGCTCAAGAAGAAAGAAGACCAAAATATGGGTGTTTCTGTCCTTCTTAGAAAGGAGAACACAATACTCATGGGATCAAATACATAGACAAAGTGTAGAGCAGAGACTGAAGGAAAGAAATACAATTATATGTGACAATTTTACATTTTATTTTCCATATAGACAACTTTCAATCATAATTGAAAGTCAATCAAAAATATGTCTCAGTAGCCAAGTAAAAAAGGAAAACAATGATTTATGAATTCACACACAAGTGCACTTGAAATATTCAATGCAAATTTATGTCTACTTTTAAAAAATTCTTGGTAATTGAAAGGAATATTAATTTTGGTAAGTAGCACACACACATACACACACACCACACACACACACACACACACATATATATATGGTGAAAATTAGTGCACTTGAAGTGGAAAAAAGAAAAATTGCCATTATTACTACTCTTTTCTTCACAGAACTGAGATATATATTCACTGCAAAAAAGAGAATACAAAAGAGCAAAAGGCTGGACTCTAAGGGAAGAAATGAACCAGTCACTATTTTATTGATGAGATCATTTTCTGTACATAAAAATAAAGTGATCTACCAAAAGGTATTGAATTATTAAATGAGATCACGGAGTTGCAATATCACCAAAAATCAATCACATTACAATATAGATATCAATGAAAGTCACAGAACCATAGAGGTTAGATATAGAGTAAGGAACTGTCAGTGGGGAGGGGTGAGGGGGGCATGGGAGGTGCAGATAGATCTCATTAGGAAAAGGAAATATAATATAATTATGTGTAGATGGAGGGGGCTGGAATGGGAGGATCAAATGGGAGGGGAAGAGTAGAGGAAGAAGAAGGAGGAAATATGGAGATAGCTAATATTAAGGAACATTTGAGACATAATTTGGAAACTTAATACAATAGAAATGTTCTAAATTATATACATAGATGAAGGTGAGATAAATGAAAGTATGCCAAATATCATGTGTATGGATGGGGCAGAGAGTTGTATACTACTGTCCATCTCTTGCCACCAAAGTTTCCAATCCCGGGAATGGGTTAAATTGTTGGCCAAATGTGTACTATGGGAGTACCCAAACAACCAGGCTATTGCCAAGACTATAGGTTGTTCTCCACAAATTGACAGCAAGGTCCTTTGCTGAAGAAAACACCTACACAACTCATTGAACACGGAGAAGTTGATCTGGTGCCTACACAGAGCCTTCACTAATACATTCTAGCATCTTTAGTACAGGAATATATTCTGGACACTACCAAAAGAAAAACATAAACATCGTTATAAACACAAATCTTATGATTTTCAATGTTGTCCTGCTTCAGATATGCTAAGGCAATGGCATCACAAAGCTTGTGGGAGTAATGAAACCAATATCTCTTTTGACTTACTGTCCAATCAATGAAGTGGGACTCATTCTTGACACAGCTTGGATGACCAAGAACCTGAGACTAGATAGCCCAAAGACCTATGGTAAAACCAAATACTATTATTGTACTAAAGTAGCATAGCAATCAAATGACTCTTGATGACATTCTGCTATACTTATACATCAGTATCTTGTTCAGTCATCCTCAGAAAAGCTTACTCCTTCAGCAAAGGGAAACAACTACAGAGACTCACAGCCAGATATTATACAGAGACCTCCGTCAAATCTCTCCTCTCAGGGCTCAGGGAAACTTGCAGAATAGGAAGCAGAAAGCATATACAAGTTAGAGGGGATGGAGGACACCAAGAAAATAAGGCCTTCTAAATCAACAGGATCTAAATTCATATGGACTCACAGAAACAGAGGCAGCATTCACAATGCCTGCACTGGTCTGCACCAGATCATTTGAGTATATGTAAGAGACAAGGGTATGAATTTGAAGTGTCCTCCATCTGCTCCTAGGTGCTGACTGCATGCAAAACAGGTGGTAAAAAGGCTGTGGTATCTCTGGCTGATAAACCAAATGACAGAGGGGTGAATGCATTAAAGTTCCATGCATGTGAACTATTGTAATGATTGTACATTTTAACTTAGCTTAACAGGGAAGCAAGGGGGTGGAAATGAGGACAAGTGAGGTCAGGACAAAATAAAGAAAATTGGAAAGGTAAGAGTGATGAATTATAGGAGCTAATGGAGCTGATGCTCTAAAAAGAAACCCTAAAGGAATGAGCCAGAATTATACTTAAGTGTTGGTGATAGATGTTGATACCGAAGGACATGTAGCATTATTGGCAATGCTAAGTTTAAGGATAGTGGCATGGGATGAAGGGCGGACAGAGGAGGAAGTTAATTAAAAACAAAAAGGAGACATGAATTTGGGGTATAGGGAGATGAGAGTGGATCTGGAAGGATTTAAAGTGGGGAGTGTGCAGGATAAATAATATCAAAATACTTTGTATGAAACTCTCAAAAACTAATAAAAATGTAAAGATGTCTTTTCATTTCACAACTTCAAGCTACAACAATCTATCATTATATATCAAGGCTTTTATTAATACCTACAAAAGTTTAGATCAAATAATTTACAAAATTATTTCCACCATAATTATTTAATTTTTATATCTATGTAGAACTTTCCTGGTTGTTTTTAATTAAATAACCCATCAGCTCTAACTTATGTTGTCAATGTGCTGGGTATGGGCGCATCTGATGGAGCATGGTCTACCTGCCAGGAGCCAAATCCTTAAAGAAAACCAACTATCCCTACCCAAGAAGCCATTAACTGTCTAGAGCAGTGATTTTCAACCCTAACAATGCTGTGACCCTTTAATACAGTTTCTCATGTTGTGGTGACATCCTCAACTATAAAATTATTTCATTGCTACTTTATAACTGCAATTTCTAATGATCCTAGGAGACCCATGTGAAAAGATCATTTAACCCCTAAAGCGGTTGACACCACAGGTTCAGAACCACTGGTCTGTAGCTTCTTAGTTGGGGATACTGGCTCATTAACTACTTACAACTCCATGCTAGAATACTGACTGTCTTGATGTATAGGCAACCACAGCTATTGTAAGCTCATAAAGGCTGTCATCCTGCCATGTCCAGGCGAGATTGTTCGGTTCCAGTCCTCCCCAACCTCTGGATATTACAGTCTTTCCATCCTCTCTTCCATGATGGCACCTGAGCATTGGGGGGTTTGCACCTCGATGTTGACCCTGGAAGAGGAGGATCCATTATATGATAGCAGAGATGAAATGGAATAGTGTTAACTGATGAAATGTGTAATTGGATAGAGATGGATGCAATTATCATAGTAAGAGTAGCATGCCTTGAATTACTTCTGGGAAAAACATAACCAAGTGAGAGGAAGAGTAATAGGGGGACATGAGTATATTCTGTATTTTTAAATTTCCTCTTTTCTACGAATAGGAATGCAACATATATAATCTTGGACAGCAATCAGCCATGTGATTGAGAGTGTAAACATCTAAAACATGTAGAATATGTTAGGTGTTTTGAACTTAAAGTCTTGGCCCTCTCCCAAGTCCTCCCAGATCACCCCAATTATTATATCCACCATACTTCATGTCCAATGAGTTTATCATGATGCATTTTCATCATTAATCAATGGCCTATTGTTATGAAATTTGAAAAAGTAAATTTACAAATGTAATATGAAATAGTATATAATAAATTAATTACTTTATCCTATATTTACAGTAACTAATATCACTGTGGTATTAATAAGGTAATGGATTCATAGATCAATAGAACAGAATAGAACAATCCAGATTTAACCCTAAAACTCTATGCCTAATTGATTATAAGGAAAGCAATGCAATGGGGAAAATATGTCAACACATGGCACTAGGTGACTGTACAATTATAGCAAAGAAATATAAATAAATAAAGTTATATATTCTATACTGTTTACAACACATAAGTTAAAATGAGTGATAGCATGAAATGTAAAACTGAAAAGTACTAAATTTTGAAAATAAGGGGAAAAAACTTCAGAAACTAAGTACAGAAAATGGAATGGGGTACATTACATCAAAAACACCTGTGCCATCAGTAAGAAAAATAAAGAATTTTGAATTTTAACTAATATCTAAACTTGTTCTGTGAAAGCCTATGTAGGAGAATAAAAATGTGCAGATGGAGTGATGCTATTTGTAATTCACTAACAGGCAATAGGGAAAATATTAGAATATTATTCTAGAATATTAGAATATTCAAAATGGATGAAAAACTATGCTATATTTCATTGAATAAGATGCACAAACCATAAGCGTACATAATGAAAATAATACCTAATCAATTATTAAATGAATGAAAACTGAAATCCAAAGGAGTTATGATCACTCATTTATCATAATGACTAAAATCAACAATGATAAAATGTGGATGAATACTCAAGTGAAACTAGTTAAGTAACACATTATAATGAGAATAGAAGATGAACTAGGCAGGCTTAACAATGTGACATTTTGTTAGAACAGATCTGTAATTACTGTAAAATTCAACAGTTGTATCTTGGACAGAGTTTCAATTCCCGGCACCCACAACATGGGTCATGAGCATGTGTAACTCTAGTTCCAGGTGATTCAATGTTCTCTCCTGATCTCTGAAGCATTAAGCACACAAGTGTTGCTCATTGACAAATTCAGCCAAAGTATTTATACACATAAAGTAAAAAAAATAAATCTAAGGATGTTTTAAAATTGATTCAAGACAGAAAAAAATAAAAGCTAAAAGTATCACATTTCTAGAAGAAAACATTGAAAAGAAGTTTCACAATTTAAGCCTGTTTGTATTGAATTTATGAAAAAGATATACCTACCATAAAGGAAAATGATGAATGCCGTTTCAAAAAATTAAAAGTTCTGCCAATCAAGGTATTTTGTTTCCTAAATGAAAAACTATATCCTTAGAGGCTCTATTTACAATTCACATATCATACAAAGATTCTATGGAAATGTATTTATTTTTATTGGTGATTTTATTTACATTTCAAAAGTTGTCCCCTTTCCTGGTTTTCCTTCCTCATACACCCCATCCCTTCCTCCTCCCCCTGCTTCTATGAGAATGCTCCTCCAGCCACCCACCCACTCCTGCCTCACTGCTCTAGCAATCCCCCCATGCTGGGGCATTGAGCCTTCACAGCACCTCCCCTCCCATTGATGCCAGATAAGGCATCTGTTACATATGCAGCTGGAGCCATGGGTCCCTCCATGTGTACTCAAATATTTTAACCAGAATTGTTCCTATCTAAGGAAATTCAGGGACAAAAAGTGGATCAGATTCTCAAGGAAAGGCCATCTAGAGACTGCCCCGCCTAGGGATCCATCCTATCTGTAGACACCAAACCCAGACACTGTTGCTAATGCCAAGAAGTGCTTGGTATAGCTGTCTTCTGAGAGGCTTTGTCAGAGCCTGACAAATACAGAGATGGATGCTCACAGCCAAACATCAGACTGAGCCCAGGTACCCCAATAGAAGAGCTAGGGGAAGGACTGAAGGAGCTGAAGGAGATTACAACCCATAGGAAGAACAGTATCAACTAAACTGGACCACCCAGAGATCCCAGGGTCTAAGGCAATTTATAAGTAGCTCCCACAATAGGACATCAAAAAGACAATCAATTAAAAAAAGCTATATATCTCATTAGACACTTCACAGAAGAACATTTATAAATAACTAGTGCAATAAGCTTGTGCAATATAAGGATTGTCAATAAAAACTACATCTGAAATAATAATGGACCTGTCTCATAAGTGCTAAAATGTTAGTTAAAAGGAGTAGCTGTAGAAAGCATTAGTGAGGATATTAAACAAATGCAACTCTTATACATTGCTTGGGAAAGAATAAAATTCAAAAAACACTTTGTAAAATAGTTTGTTAGTTTAGTTTGTATATCTTTTAACATATGAATTTACTCTAGAGCAATGGAAATGCAAGCTCACACGAAGTTACATAATAATGTTCAAGATAGATATGCTCACAGCAGCAACTCCAGAAACAATCAAGGTTTTCTTAAACAGTGAAAAGCTGTTTAAGAAACTACCAAAACGTACAGTAATGAAAGACTGAATCTCACCTCATCAATTTTTTAAGCCAAAGGAGCCAGATCCAAAGAGTAAATACTGTACAGTTCCATTTATATGAAAATGGAACCATAGGCTTCCTAGTAGAGCCTAATCATTTTCTTTTTTTTTAATCTTAATATAATAAAATTGTTTGTTTAAATTGGGCCATCTAGTATCAGTATGACTATGGAAATACATTTATGTATTCCTGTGGGGAGTACAAATGGAGGCAACTTTTCTGAAAGGCACTTTGGCAAATTACTTTCAAAAAGTGTTCATGGTAAGCATAACCTTTGACCCACACCTGTTGGTTTTACTCCTGGGAGCTTTTTGTAAGGTGATAATAATGGGTATGCATAAAGATTTATTTATGATGATAATTATTGAAACATTATAACAGCAGCAACTAGAAAAAGACAAATAGCCAACAAACAGAATGGCTTTAAACTGTTATTTCATACAATGTTATGTTAGAGAGCCATTAGGAATTAGTTTACTGAAGAATTATTATTAAGAGAAAATATTCAGGGTGTGCTGCTGAGTTTTAAAATAGAAGTTTCAAAATGGGATTTTCAAGATGCCAGTTTTTTGTAAACACCATACAAATGTAGATTAAAGATATAAAAATTCAACAGTGCTTTTCTCTGAAAGTTGAGCTTCTTGGTGGTTTTTCTTTCCATCTTCAGTCTCTTCTGAACTTTTCAAAGTGTTTTATAATAAACCTGCTCAGGACCCAGCTTTGCTCCTCTTCTCACAGCTGGGGCTACCTGGATTCCACCTGCAGATACAATATTGTGCCACTTCTCATGCTAATGCAGGGACTTCTGTGAATAGAACATCAGAGGCCATGGTCCACACTCCGAATGATTCCTCACTTTTGTGTAGCTGGCTTAAACTCCCAGGAAAATGCTGAACTTAGATTTGAATTTCTGTCCAATTCTTCTCCCCCAGTAGCTTATGTGTATTTCAGTGGCATACCTGGAGCAATTATTACCCATTCGGAGGCGGTGCATAATGATATCCACTCCTATAAAACTAGGTATATCAGTCTTTTTTTTTCTTGGATATTTTATTTTACATTTCAGATGTTCTCCCATTACCGCCATTTCCCCCCCCTCCTTCCCAGGAACCCCTTTCCCATCCCACCTCCTCTTGCTTCTATGAGGATGTGCCCCCACCTACCCCCCATGCCTCACCTCCCACCCTCGAATTCCCCCCACAGATGGATGTCCAGCCTTCATCATTTTCAATGAAAAAGGAAACAATTTCTACTTCTAGAGAATGGGGCCTTATTGGAAACAGCCTCAGGGGAAGTCACAAGTGATAAAATGTTCTATATCTTACTTTGGCTTTCTTTTATATGGATGCGTGTTTTTCAAAACCCATTATATTCTACACTTAAAACTTAGTCATTTTGTTGTGATAAATTAAAATTCAAAATGAAAAACACATAGAATTGACTCCAGTTTAAATTGTGTGAATAAATATTTTGATTTCTAAAACTGGTAATGCTTAACCAGTTTGTTTAAAATTTTTTTCATCGCATGTTACTTGAACTATTTCCTTATCCATTTAATACTGTAATGTAGGCAGAATCTAAATAATGGATTCCAATATACATTGCCAGGAATTACTAATAAAAGATATGAAGAAACAACTCAAAAACTGCCAGAAAGAAAATGAGAAGGAAGAAACAATGATGGTCCAGGAGATAAGAAAACAAGAGTGTATATATACATACATTGAACAACTAAATACACGTGTGACCACACATAGACAAGCCATTTGGACAAACCACAGGCTCTAGATATAGACTCACATAAAAATGTAAATAATGTGGATAAAATGGTCTTTATTTTATGTAGTTTGAGACACATGGGAAGTGATTCAGAATACAAATAAAGGGATAAATCAAAGCTTACTCTCTGGTACACTTCAAAGTTTTGTAAATTTGGTTCACATAAGCATAAAAATATGTGTTTCAAAATACCCTAGGCAAAGTCATATTGCTGTTATCTTAGAGAATGCAATTTAAATAACAAAATGTATATAGTATTTCTAAAATGCAGCATATCATAAAAATAGAGAAGGAAAGAATTAGAAAGTCATATAAAATGAGTGAAAATATGTGAACAATATTCATAGTACCAAGAAAAGTCCATGTTACAACAAACAGAACTACTCCTTGGAACATGAAAAGATGTTCAATCTTATGTAGAATTACATAATAATAAATTTAAGGTATAGTTTTACAAGTCAATAGAGAAGTTTTCCTATAAAACTTAAGTTTCCTATAAAGCTGATGGGAAAAGCAAAATAATTGGGCAGTCCTTTAACTCAGTCATGACACTTCTGAAAAGATAATACTTATACAAACAACAATTACAGATAAGTACATCTCAAACAATATGGGAGCAAGTTTATTAATTGTAAGATTTGAATAACAAAAGACCTGAAACCAATTTTGATCTCCTTTTTATTTTTCTTAAAAAATTTCTGATGCTCCTAGAACCTGAACTACCAACCAAAGAGCACACATAGGCTGGACCTAGCTCCCTCCCTCCACACATATGTAACAGATGTACACATATTTACAGCTTTGACTTCATATGGATCCTGAACCACTGAAATGAGGACTTTCTCAAAAGCTGTTGCTTGTACATGGGATATGTTCTAGCTGGGCTGCCTTGTCTGGCATCAGTGAGAGAGGAAGTGCATAACCTCACGGAAACTTGAAGTTCCAGTGAATAATAGAAAATTTGTAAGAACCAGAGGTCAGAGAAGACTAAGAAAAAAAAATATGTCTTTTGGACATGGCAGGATTGCTATACTCACGAATTCACAGCACCTGTGGTTGCCTGCACAAGGCCTTTACAAGATTAAGCCTGTAAATATTCTAGTATGGAGTGGGAAGTGGTTTGTGAGTCTTCATCTGTCACTGAGGAGTTATGGACAGTACATGGCTTCTGGAGAAAGATAGTCAGCTTTCTTTAAGGATGTGAGTCTTGGTAGTTTGATAGTGCTCCAGTGAATTGCTTTGTATCCAGTATTATATAGTCAGCAAAAAATGAAATCAGTTAATTATTATTTTAAACAAAAGAACAAAACATTAACTTCAATTGTTCTAAAATATAACTTAAATGTTTTCAAACTAAACAAATATTCATAGGCACTTTTCTTTTAAACTTCCAAAACCAACTAATAAATGAATTAGTCAATCAAAAACAAATATTTAAATTTTACTTTTATCATTTCCTTGTCATACTTTACAGTCCACTGACATGTTCTGTTAATGTGTCTAGCAGTATACAGAGTAAGGACTTCCACCTGCTGTCCCTCTGGAATTATTCTTATTGAAGTGATTGCATGATTAGCTCCGTATTTTTCAGTGTTTCATGCTTTAATATCTAGTGTTATGATGCTGCATATTTTATCACACTCTCAAATTGTTTGCAAGGCTATTATATGCCTCTAACTACTTTAAAATAAATATCATGATGACCAGAAAGTAAATGAGGAAAATTCAGAGAGAGTTCTATAATGCTTAACAGTTATTCCTAAAAGTTATTCTCTATCAATTTTAACTATTGGCTTTTCCATTTCCAAGATTTAGAAGTGACAGTTTTGCTTTTACTTTTGTAGAAGTTTTGTTATTAGGAGAATACATATAGCCCTTGTATTTTCATATATATCAGCAGGAATGAATTTGATAAATAGAAGACATTATAAAAACAGATATTATGCCAAGGATTAACAGAGTTCATCTCTGTAAAACAACCTAAAATGAGAGAAACAATACCTTAAAATAATTAATCATCAGTTATCTGTAAAATTTAATGAATAATCCATAGTAAATGAGAATTTATTATTCAAGCAATCATGATTAGTCAAAAAGGATGCAAATAATAGTTGGAGATAACATCGGGGATACAAAGTAAAACCGTAGAAGTTCAGGAAAGAATCATATATAGTAAAACATGAAAAGATAGGAAGAACTACAATTTATGTCACAGTTAAAAGTTATTAACTAAATATAAAGGAAAGCCTAGAAATATTCAAAATTGTGTTTTCATTTTATGTACATTATCATATGGTTTTCTCTGACTTTCAGTGTAAGAGTTCCTTTCAGATTTATTCTTACTTTGTAGGAGTTACAATTCTGCACTTAAGCATACATTTTATATAAATAAGACTTCCAAAGTTCATAAAAGTTCATTAGAAGAAAAGTAAACTCAAAGATGAAATGAGAGCTATGCTTAACCATGTGACATTTGAGAACACAGAGGAAAATTATCTCACAATAATCAGAATAAGCTACTAGATATTTTGTCAGTGTTTACTTAATCTTTGAGATGTTTTGAAATGAAAGATGGGTTTTTAAAAATGTTCTAATGATTTAATTTGATAATATGCAATAATTGAATCTAAATGTCCAAAAGTGTCTTTGGTGAAGCATCTTAAGTGTGTTTTTTAAAGTAACAAGTTTTAAAACATATTGCACTTCAATGAGTTATGACCAGAACCTTCAATTTTGTGTCTGTATTTCAAAACAAGTAGACATTATGTTTCCAATACAGAATATCTACTAAATTTATTATCAAAATTAACTAAGCTTGATTTCTTTTTTCACTGATAATAGCGCATGTTTAAAATGTGATCTAAATTTTAAATAGCAGTGGGATTCTTGTATGAGGTTTTATCTCAATTAGTAAACAAAATATTAAATATAAAATTACTTTTTATAAACAAAGTTGACTTTTAGTCATAAATATTTAAGATAATATAGAACTTAAAAATTGTGTTATATATAACACCATACTTTTGTGATTTATCAATTTCAGGGTAGCTTGTAAATTTTCAGTAATACGTATTTTAATTCTTTATAATTACTTAATTTCAATGCATCTCCATATCTACTCTAAAAACGGAATATATTGTATCTAATTTGAACATATTTTGAAAGCATACACTAGAAACATCTACTCATATCAATGGATTTTTGCTGAATTTCAAGAGTTTTTTTTTCTAGTGATAATAAATATGATTATTGCTATATATTTAAGAGGGGACAAAATATACTTTTATGAAAAATAAATCCATCTTTTTCAAGGTACAGTTAAATATACTGTACAAAGCTAGAGAACAGTAGCTCACATTACTGTGAAAGGAAGAAAATCTTTATCTACTGAAACAGAGATAATTCCTCTATGCATACAAGAAACTGACAAAGTACAGGACCTCAGTGTCTATGGTGGCAAATGAAATTCATTCAGCCTATCAAGTTTCAAGGGTTCTGATTTATTTGCACCTACAAAGCCTAACTATAATTAGTTTCTGAAGTGTGAAGTAATAATTTAATTCATAATAAAATTTTATTATTACATCTTTTTTTTATAATTTTTTAAAACCACTGTTGGAAAATAATTCTAAGTTTCAGATCACAGTAACAGGGCTCATTGATATGGTTACATGAATATTGCTACATAAATATTAAAGTGCAAAGTGAATAACTATTGCCAAGCCACATCTTTATCAGAGTAACCACACGAGATGAAAACCAAATCAAACTCTGAAGGGCCTGGCTATGTGTTATGGAGATATGAAGAGAAATAGAAGATTACATATCCTAACCTCAGCCAAATTTTAAAAGATAGTATGAAAAATCATATTGTTCTGAGAGATTTACTTCAAAGATAAATGAAAATCTGTTACTGAGTCTTTGGAGAATAAAAATCTATCTTGAATATTTTAAACTTCTCTGTTATCAAATCTATTAAAATTATCTGTATTCAGTATTATAAACCTGCTTTTTAAACATGTTATTAACCTCTCTTGAGTTGCCAAATGAAATAAAATTGCAATACTTAATAATAGAGTGTCCCTAAAGTCCAAGGCATTATAATTCAAAAATTTTAAGTTTCAAAATTATATAGGCATACAATGTACTTCTATTAAAATGCTGTTTTATCATTAACTCACTTGTGACATGATTTTCCTTGTTCTTAAGTGGATGTTAGTTCTTTTCTGTCAGAAATTTCAAACAAAATGACATAAAAGAATGACCACAGGAAGAAAATTACTTGCCAGGAAACTAGGAATGTTTTAATTATAATTAGTAATCAGAGAATTTCCTTCCCATTATATTGATCAGATGAATCGAACTTATCAATGGAATTTGATCCTTTTGTCATGCCTCCCATTAACTTTAATGTGAAAATGACATGGAGCAGCAAATCCAAAGTTGAATCTTTTAAGAAAACTTCACAAGAGTGGACATGAGGAGAAAGTGAAAGCAATAGTAGGTAATGATGGCTACCATTGGTTTTAAAAACTCAGTACAAAGCTGTTATCATGTTTGTGGTCACTAAACATTTGAAATATTTTAAAGTCTCTGAGTAGATGATTATTTTCTAGTTTACATACTATCACTGTGATAAAGATGATAACCAAAAATAATTTAGGGAGAGAGGGGTTTATTTCAGCTTACAACTCCTGATCACAGTCTGTCACTTGAGGAAAGTCAAGGCAGGAACTCAAGGTAGGAACCTTGAGGCAGGAACTGAAGCAGAGACCATTGAAGAATGCTGTTTTCTGGTTTATTCCTTATGGCTTGGCCCATCCTGGTATGAAGAAAAAGCCAGAACAATCTCAGTAGTGGACCACCCACAGTGGGCTTGGTCCTCTCACTTCAATCATTAGTCAAGAGAATGTTCCTCAGATTTGTCTACAGGTCAAGCCTATAGAGACATTTTCTCAAACTAAACACTTCTAATATGTATAAGAAAGAAAACCAGAGTTCACAAACTCAATCTCCTTTTTAAGTAAGGTAGGTTTATTCAATGTTAAAATATTTCTTTTTATTTTCAACTTGAATAGGCTAGTACCAAAATGACAGAAAGAAATCAAATCTTAAGTTTGAAAACAATAGTTATTACCAACGGTTTTATGTCAAGAATTGTCTTTAAATTGTTGGACATATTCAATAATAACTATTACTGTGGAAATGGCTATAGATGAGTATTCAATAAATTAGTTAAGTGGCAGGCATACACAATATCATTCCCATAGGATACCTATAGGATAAGAAGTATTCTTTTCTATATTTAATAGATAAATAAATTGAGGCTCTGAGAAGCTGCAGAAAATGAGTAGTAAATTCAGACTTCTGACCTATTCTAAATCCAATTATCTTTACTAGTATGCTTAATGTTAGTGCTAGTTGTTGCCTATTGAAGGACTGAGGAAGACCACTACTTATTTTTATCATTTCCTATAAAACTCTAGTACTGTGATGTACTAGGGGGAAAATTAAGAATTTAAATCATGTTTTCACATGTTTTTACTCTAGCTTATAATTATTTAAATGTAGAGTGGGTTAATTGAGGTATATTTTATATACTAAATATCCAATATCAAATTTATATTAAACAATGCATAAAACTATAAATTTAATATTAGAAAGCATAAACTCTAACAATGTCAGAAACAAAATTAAACAAAGGTGATTGTCAAACTGAAGTGCTACTTGAAAATTACATATTATTTTTTGTTAGTGTAAGAATTAAATAATTAACACAACCACAGAAATATCAAATCACCTGCCAATTGAATTTAGTTATTCTATAGTGCCTATACTGTACTTGTAAAAATAATACATTATTAAAGCATTGTTATCTATATATGAAAATAAGATGTTTCCCTTAAGGTAATATAGATCCATCTTAATAAAATAAATTATTCTTGATAATTAATATATAGCATAACACTAATTTGGGGGAATTGAAAACAACTACAAAAAGCAATCCACACTGAAAAGCTTTCCCCAAATTCAGTATAAAGGGTTCTTCAACATACCATATAAAGCATTACCTACTTCAAAAACTCTTCCTGATTATATGATTCCCATTTGCAATTTTTGGGTTATTTTCACTTTCACCATAGAAAATTAAAATGATTTGGTTGAACTTTGTCCATGTTTTTGAAATGTGTTATAATAAGGAAATGAAACATCATTTGACATGATTTAAAATAGTATGTCATCTGATTAGAGATAAAGATACCTCATCTGTGTTTTTCCAAGGCCAATGGAAAAAATAATTCATGAATGAAAAACAAAAGAATCCTATAGTTTTTATAACTATTAAATTTTGAATTAAATGTCACTGTACTAATAATCATATTTGCTATGTGTTTTAATTATGCCATTGAGAACTCAGAATCTTGAATAATTTAGAAGTAGATAAAGAATGATATTGTCACTGGATACTAAATTTTCTTACTTTATTATTGTTTTGGTGAGCACAAATATACCATAAGAATAAGTAGATTACAATGAAATTAAAACTCAATCAAACAAAACTAACTATTGGTGGAGGCAATTAGAAACAACAATCAAAACTTTATACACCATACTATTTCAGAGCACTACACTTTACACTATCATAGAATATCTTCTGTTAAGAAAGTCTTTATATGTTAAGAGAGACATCAATGCATGCAATAAAATAAAACTTTCCACATATAGCCAGCTTTGTGAACTTAAGCATGTCCTCCATTTTAATTTGTTGGAATTTTGAAATCCCCACAATCTTTCTTTGCTTAAAATAAATGGTCCTTTAATTTTTAAGGTCATTTGTGGCAACTGTTCTTACAACCAATCTCTCCTCAATCAATTAGATGTGCTGTTTAGTCTGCTTCAGTTGCTGGAGTGACCCTATGCAGGAGATCAGTCGTTTTTCAATTCATGTTTTTCATCAAGTAGACATAGCTTTGAAATATTAAAAAAGAAGCCCACTAACATAACAGATACACTTACATCACTATGTTAAAATGTTTCACTTAAAAATTCAACCCAGAATATATATTTTACAATTGTAAAAAATAATGTCTAAATTTTATTGAGTTACAAATATTTGGATCAACTCAATACATTTTCTTAGGTGTTAAAAATTAAAAGCGATGAAAAGAAATTGAAATATTTAAGTTTTTACAAAGTTCATTTTAGAAATATTATACACTTAAATCACCATAAAAAGCTCATCTATTAGAAGACCCCGTTTTCAACATCACATTAACATTGAAGTTAAACAGTTGGCAGTGTCATTCAGGATCTGAAGCAGAAAAGTCTATTGCATCTCCTCAAAGTGGTGTTTGGTGAGGTTTTACTACATGGAAAAAAGTTTCTTGAATGCTTTCGATTTCCAAGGAACTTTGCAAATGTTTAAACCAAACAAAATCCTCAACAACCCAGTTATCTCATGGATCATGTTTATTCAAGGGTCTTTTAGGAATTGGTAGGAAAGTAAGCAATAAGTCAGAAGCTCTAAACGTAGGAAGGACAGACACTTGTGGTTTGGCTTCTAAAAAGTCTGTGAAAACAGTCCAGATAGAAACTAAAATAAGAATATTAAATGGTGAGGAGAATGGAAGAGAAGGGCAAAACGGGAAATATGGGAGGGACACCTAACACTAAAGGGTATTTGAAAACCATATGGACATCTATTACTGTAGAAGCTTCCCAAAAATATATATATCAACTGAAATCTACAATAGTAGCTTGCCTTCAATATATACTTGGTAAAGTGATACAAAATGCTATGGGGGTAACTAACAACTTTCTGATTAAATTTAAGATGCATGAGGTGGAATCCATACTTGACACTAGTAAAAAGGCCAAGAACCCTAGACAAGTTAAGTTGTGACCCTGGGGGAAAACCTAATACATTATTCTGCTAAAGGATCACAGCAAAATGATATGATAAAATGACTCCGAATGATATTCTGCTATACCCATAGAATAAAGCCAAAACAAAAGGGCCAAAAACCCCCCCAAAAAAACTTTTAAAAGGGGGTTTAAGCCAGAAAAAATGAATTTGGGAAAAGTTTTTAAAAAACGGGTTTCCCTTTAAATTGGATTTTCCTTCAAAAGGGGAAAGCCCCTTTTCCCCAAAAACTAAGGGGGGTCCGGGGTGATCAAAAAAATTGTGAAAAAGGGAAAAGAAAAAAATTTTTTTTTTAAAGCCCAGAAACTAATAGGATGAAATTTACGGGAAACCAAGTTTTTTTTTTCTTTTCCAAAGGTTTTTTTTTTTTTAAAAAGGGGATTTGGTTTTTCCCAAAAAAAAAAAAAAAAAACAAAAACGGAAAAAAAAAACAAAAAATTGGGAAAAAAAAAATTTTTTGGAAAAAAAGGCCCTTTTTCCCAAAATTTTATTTCCCCGGGGGGGGAAAAAAGGCCCCCTAGGGCGGGGTTTAAAGGGAAAACCTGAGTTGGGGGTGAATTTGGAAAAGGCCCCCCCCCCTTTTCCAAAAGAAAGCCTATCATTGAAAAAACGGGGCCTTTGGCCAAAAAAAAGAAAGAAGTTTTTTCCCCCTTCCTCCTTCACGGTTTTAATTAAAACCCCAAAAAAATTAAAAGGGGGGGTTGGGGGGAGATTTTGGGAAATTTCCCCCCAAAAGTAAAAAATTGATTTCTTCCCAAACCAAAAATTTTTTTAAAAGAACCCTTTTGGGTTGGAAATGGCTTTTTTCCTTTTAAATTTTTTTGTTTTTTTTTTGGTGGGTGTTGGGAAAAAATTTTAATTATGTTTTTTCCGTTAATTGTTGTTTTTTTGGATTTTTTGGGGGAAAAAGGGAACAAAAATTGGTGGGTGTGAAAATTTAAATTTTTGGGGAGGAAAAACCAAGGGGTTTTAAAGGGAAAAAAAAAAAATATATTTTGAAAATTTTAAAATTTAAAAATTTTTTTTTTTTAAAAAAAAGAAAGGAAAAGAAAACTCTTTTTCCCCGGGGGGAAAATTTTTTAAAATTTTTAAAACCTTTTTAAGGGGGGGATGGGGGCAAAAAAGCCCAAGGGGGGAAAAGCATTTTTTTTAAAAATTTCTTTTTTTTTACCCTTTTTTTTTTTTTTCTACCCCTTTTTTTTTTTCCCCCCTTTTTTTTTTTAAAAATTTTTTTTTTTTTCCCCCTTTTTAAAATTTTTTTTTAAAAAATTTTCCTCTATTTTTCCCCGTTTTTTTTTCCCTTTTACCCTTTTTTTTTCCCCTTTTTTTTTTCCCCAAAAATACCACCAAGGCTTTAATAAATTTTCCGGGAAAAAAAAAATTTTTAAAAGGAAGTAAAAAAAAACCAAAAACACAAAATTTTCCCCCTTTTAAAAAAAAAACAAAAAAAAATTATAAAAAATTTTAAAAATATCCCAAAATTTAAAATTTTATCTAAACCTATTTAAAAAAAAAAAAAAAAAATTTCCCCCCCCTTTGGGGGTTCGGAAAGGGGGAAAAAAATTTCCCCCTTTTTCCCTTTTTTCCCCTTTTTTTTAAAAAAAAAAATTTTAAAAAAAAGGGGGAAAAAAAAAAAAAAAACCTCTTCAAAAAAAAAAAAAAAAATTTTTTTTAAAAAAAAACCCTTTTTAAAAAAAAAAAAAAAAAAAAAATTTTAAAAAAAAACCCCAAAAAAAAAAAATTTTAACCCCCCCTTTTTCCCCAATCCTCCACCCTCAAAAAAAAAAAAAAAAAAAAAAAAAAAAACCCAAAAAAAAAAAACCTAAAAAAAATTTAAATTTTCCCCCCCCCGTCCATATTCTGGGAAAAATTTCCCAAAAAGACGGGTTCCCACAAAAAACCCCCAACAGGCAGAAACGAAAAACACCCAAAACCCCCCCGGGAACCCGGTTTTATGGGGGAAAAAACCAAAAAAGAAATTACTTGGAAACCCGGGGGAAAGGGGGGCATAAAGGGGGGGAAAAGGGGGGGTTTTTGCCCCCCCTTTTTTTCTTTTTAAAAAACCCCCCCAAAGTGGGCAAATTTTAACCTCTTCACTCTGTGGCTAGAACCCCAAAACCCCCCAGGGGGCACTTGAATTTTGGCCTTTTTTCCCGCCAACCCACTAAAAGAATTTTAAAAAGGGGCTCTCAAAAGGTCCTGAAAGGGGGAAAAATTCCCAAACTCCCCAAAAAGCTTTTTTTAACACACACACCACACCCCCAAAAAAAACACAAACCCACACACACACACACAACAAATTTTTTTCATTCATAAAAATTTTTTCATGTCATTCTTACAGAAGAAAAATATTTAAAAAAATTTTTTTTTTTTTTCCCCTTGGGAAAGGGGGATAAAATTTTTTTGGTTGGAAATTGCCTGCCTAAAAAGACCAAAATTTCCTTCAGGTTTTAAACCAAAAACAGCTCCACTCAGCTGGGCTTTTTTTAAAAAAAATCCCAAAAATTTTGAAGGGGCCCCAAATTTTACAAGGGAAAAACCATTTTTTTCCAACATGAAACAAGGACCAAAAAACAGATTTGTCCATGCCCCCAAATGCTCACTGGGGAAATAGGCAGGCATGTTTTCCCCCTTTAAAATCCTGTGCACCCCCCATCCCTTGTTCCCAAATACCCACACACCCAGCAACACCGACACACACACACACAAAAAACACACACACCCCCCCCACAAACATACACCTTTTTTTGGGGAAATTTTGTAAAAACACAAAAAGAATTTTTTTTTCTTTTTCCCCCCTGGAAAAATTGGCAAAAATTTTCCCTTTTTTTTAAAACATAAATATTTTCTGTTTAAAAAAGTTTAAAAAAACTCAAAGGAAATCAAAGCAGGAAGCAAATTTCCCCTCTTCTACTTTGCTTGGGGAAAAAAAATAAATACCAGAAATTACTTTAAAACAATCACACCCTTTTTTAGATTTTTTATTCCCCAAAGATTTTTTTTGGAAATTTCAAAATTTGGGCTTCTTTTGAGGATTTTAAAAACATCTCACCCCCCACAATTTGGAGTCTAAAATTTGAAAAAACAAACCCCCTGCCCCCCTTTGGCACTAGACCCCTTTTTAAAAAGGCCCCCCTTCCCCCCCTGCAAAACCGGGTTTTTTAAAACCCTTCCCCAATGGCACAAAAGTAACTTTTCCCTTGGGCCAAACCCCAGACAACAGAAGTTCCCCCTCCTCCTTTAAAAAGCATTTGGGGCCTCCATAAAAAGAAAAAAAAAAAGGGGAAAAGTGCTCAACTTTTTTCCCAAATTTTTAAACCAATACCAATCATTGATTTTTTTTCTTGGAGAACCCCCAAAAGTAAGGATAACAATTTTTAACCCCATTGTGGATCCCTGGGGATTAAAGTCATAGCCCCTTTTAATTCTCTCTGGCTTTCCTGGGGAAAGAAATCTGACAGAAAAAATAATAAAATAAAAACCCTTTTGAAAAAAATTTTAAAAAAACCAAGTTTTTATTTTGATGTGTGATTCGGGGGCTGAAACTAAACGGGGATTGAGAGAAACCAAATTGCCCCACCCCCCGGGGACTTACCAGAAAAACCTTTTTTTGGGTCATTTGTTTAAGTTTTTTACAAAGCAAAAAAAGGTAAAGTGTGTGGGAATGGGGTCCCCCCGTCAATTTTCTAAAAGGGAAATGTTGGGAGCTTAAAAAATTTTTCCCCAACTGTAAAAGCCTCTTTTTTGGGGAAAGAAATGAGAATGTTGCACTTAAAAGCCAATCCACATCTTTTTGTGGTTCAGCCCTTGGGAAACATTCCCTCTAGTATGCCAACCTAAAGCTCACACAAGGCCCCACCAGGGGGGGGGAAAAAAAAAGGGAGAAAACAGAAAAGATGAGGTCCCTCCACCCCCCCCCCCAAAACCTTAAAGGGCTAAAATCATGCCGTTGTTTTTTCCCCGGGCGACCTTGGGGTAAAAAGCGGGTTTTAAAAATTCATTGAAGAAGGGGCCAGCAGGATTCGTTTTTGGGGAATAACAATTTTTTTCCCCCCAAAATGCTCCCCAAAAATTCTTTTTTCCTTTTGGGGGGTCATTTTTCTTGTGTTTTCCCCCCCAGGCTGAGTGACCACGGGGCTCCCAAAGGGGAGTTGGGGGCACCCCCTTAAAAAGGGGGAAAGCCCCATTTTTAACTCATCCTGTTCCCAAAACATGGACAAAGAGATAACCCCCTGCTTTTTTCCCCACCCTTTTCCAGGTAAATACCCCCATCTTTCTGGACAGTCTGTGCTTTTCTTTGGGGGCCTTCTGCAATGTGTTACTTTAAAACCCTTTTTCTTCCCCTTAGATATCATTTTTTACATCCAAAATTTTTGGATAAAATTAGTTAAAACCCGATGTTTTTGGGGGTCATACTCCTTCCCCCCGGAAACCTGGCAAGATCCAAAAACCCTATTTTTTTAAAAGCCCCATTTCCCCCAACCGTGGGGGGGGGAAACCCCTTAAAAAAAAACCCTTTTCCCCTCCAAAAAAATTTACATTGGGGTTCATAATTTTTGCAAAATGACAGTTATGAAAAAAAACCAAAAAAAAAATTTTGGGTTTTGGGGGGCACCCCAACATGGGGGAAGGGTTTAAAAGGGGGGCACATCATTGGGAAAATTTTTAAAACCACCCCCTGGATTTGAAAGTAAAAAAGTGGCTCCTCAAAATCAAAGAAGACTAAACTTAGCGTCTGTTGACGGGGAAATAAAACCAAAAAAAGCAGCACAGTATTTTCCTTTAAAACTAGTCCCCAAAAGGTCTGATGCAGATAAGATTATGCCCCCAAAAAGTTGGGGGTTGACAAGGTGATTTTTTCAGGCCTGGAGTAAAACAATATTTGGGCCCCAGAAAAAAATAAAAATAGTGGCTACCATGGAAGACTTTTTCTGAGGGGGGAATATTGGGAGGGTCCAGGGGTGAAGTCCTTTTGACACTGATGCCTTTTTTTTCGGGCCCCCTTTTTCCCCTAAGGATCTCCTGCTGCGGGGTTTTTTTTTTTTTTTTTTTTTTTTTTTTTTCCCCCCAAGCTGCTTTGTACTCCTGACCCCCAAAAGGGGCACAAAGTTTTTTAAAAGGGGTTTCTTTTAACTTGTTCCTTTTTCTCTAAAGAACTTCTGTTCAAAATAGAGAAATTTGGGGAACCCAAAACATAAACACAAAAACACCCATAACTCAACCCCCCCCCACCACACAAAAGGAAAACCCATATACCCCCTTCCTTGAGTTTTTCCCAAAAGGAAAAACAAAAAATAATTAATGGTGAAAAGAATTTTCCCAAAATTTCTGATATTCCCTTTCAATGCATCTTTTCGCCCCAGTTTTTTCTGCCTCTTTTGAAAGACCCCAAGGGACAAAGAAAGAGAAAAAAAAGATAAAAAGGAAAACTAAAATTAAAATATATTCCCGGAAAGGGGGGAGAGAAAAGAGAAAAAAGAGACCCCCGAGACAGAGAACAAAGGGGAAAAACAATACAGGGGAAAATAAATGAAAAAAAACAAAAAATTTAAAAACATAAAAAAAAACAAAGGAAAAAAACCCCTTAAAAACAGTAACAACAAGATAAAAAAAAAGCAAACATAAAAACAGAAACAATTATGAGGGACAAAAAAATAGAGGAAAGATCCCCCCGACATTCTGTCAGGAGTACTGCACCCCTTAAGGTGCTTTCTAATTTCTGGGGAACTTGAAAAAAGAACGGGGGAACCCCCAAATTCATTTTTTTTTTAAAATTCTGGAAACTTAAAAAAAAAAAAGAACTAGGAGTCTTAAAAATTCACATTTTTTAAAGATTTTGTTGTTTTTGGGTGTGTGTTTGTTTTGTGTATAAAACAAAAATGTTTTCAACACACCAGAAGAGGGCATCGGGGTCTCATTATAGATGGTTTTTTACCCCTTGGGGGTTTGGGGGGAATTAACTCGGGTTTTTCTGAAAGACAGCCCCTTTTTCCCCTTCCCCCTGATCGTCTCCCCCAGCCCCAAAACCTCACTTTTTTTAAAAAAACTTTTTCCCTCCTTGGGGGTTGGAAAAGGAAAAATGGTTCAGCAGTTAAAAAGCACTGACTGCTCTTCCAGAGGTTCTGAGTGCAATTTTTAAAAAACCACATGAGGGCCCCACAACCATCTGTAAAAAACGGGGTGCCCCCTTCGGGGATAAGAGGTAAAAAAATTTAAAAGCCAAGAAAGTAAAACATCAGGGAAAAAAAATTCTTATACACTTTACAAAAAGCAGTCACACAAAAATTTAAAAAAAAAAAAAAAAACTGGGGAAAAATTTTTCCCCAGCATACAGAGACACAAACACAAATCCCCATTAAGAAATTTTTTTCTAGCAGAAAAAGTAAAAAAAAATAAAACATCAAAAAGATTATTCTTAGTCAGGGCTTTGGGAAAAGACTAGTTTTAGAAAATTAAGGGAAATTTTGGGGTTTTTCAGAGAAAGAATTCATTCTCAGGATCCAAAAGGGGCACCTCACCTTTTCCTTTAAAAATCCCCCTTTTAAGGGAAAAAAAACCTCCTTTTCTGGATTTTTCAAGCACCTTTTCTGCCATGCAGGCCCCCCACACACAGATAAAAAATTTTTTTTAAAAAAAAAACAATAACAATAAAAAATAAATCCTTAAAAAAACAAATACCTATTAAAGGGGGCAAGGACAGATGTCAAACAAAGCTTTTTTTAAAAGGGGAAAAAATAAAAAAAGGTTTTTTTTCCGCCATTTAAAACCCCACGGGGAAATTTTTTAAAGCCATAATAAAACTTTTAAAAAACCCCGGTGCAGAACCCCTGCAAGTCCTGTTTTTGTTGTTTTCAGTCTTTTATTTTTTTATATGAGCTTCGTTTTTTTATTTGGGGGAAGGTTTTTCCAAACCGTTTTTCCTTTTTTCTCCTGGGGGCCTAAAACTTTTTTTCCGCCACCTCTTTTTTTTAAAAATCCCGAGCTTTGGGGGGAAAAGGTTTTTATGAAAAACATCCCCTTTAGAGTTTTTTTGTTCACAGGTAAATTTTATACCCCTTTCCTTTAGTATACTTATGGGCCCTTTCGTTTTGGAAAAAAAAAGGGGGAACTTTTGTTTTTTTTTGGGCCTTTTTTGACCCTTTTTTCCTTTCTGCTGGTTTCCTTGTCAAATTTTGAGGGGTTTTTTTTTTTTTTTTTATCTTAAAATTTATTTTTTTTTGATTTGTTTTTATCTCTTAAAAAAACCTTTTTTTTTTTTTTTTTTTAGTGAGAGACAAAAAGGGGAATGGTTCCAAAAAGGGAAGGGGGGGGGGGAAAAAAGGGAAAGTAAAAGGAAAGGGGAAACTCAAAACAAATATATTTTTAAGAAAAAAAATCTATTTTCTAAAAAGGGGGGGGAAAAAAAAAAAAAAATTTAACACCAAAAAAAAAATAATAAAATAGTCTTTTAATTTTTGGCTTATTTTTTAAAAAGCACCCCCCTGTGACAAAATATAACAAAACACAAACTGGAATCATTTTTTTAATAAAAAATATTAATTGTTTTAAAAAGTTTACTAAAAATCTAGCACTTTGACCTTTTTTAACCCCCAATATTACCTAAATGTCTTTTTTCATAACTGCATTAAAAAAATTAATAACCACCACCCTCCATGAGCGATATGATTAAAAATGATGGATACAATACTAAAATAGTATTGAATGTTCCAATACTATAATCCTTATTGAATGGCATGTTGTCAATATAGGCTAGACACAGAAGCAGACTGAGAATCACAGGTTTTACTGAATATTTCGATGTAATTTAAAAACTATTCAAAGAATTTAAGGGAAAATAAATTTAGGTTTTGAAAAAAATTTTTTTCCCCGGTAAAAAATTTTTTTTCAATTCCAAAACCAACAGTTTTTAGATTTTCCGATTTTTTTAAAATTTGGAACAAAAAACTCACAAAAAAAAAACCCAAATTCAAATTATTTTGGGTTTTTTTTTATCCCCCCCTTTTTCCTTTTTTTGCTATTTAAGTAATGGATTAAGACAGGCCCGTACATGCTAAGACAAATTTGACATCACATACAATATTATATTAAAACAAGTTGAACAAGTGATGAAATACAAGGTAATGTTTTGATATATGCACACAATCAGCATATATTAGCATAATAGTGTCAATAAGCAACAAATGGGAGCATACAATGTATCAATTTGACTCGTTTGATATTTTAATGAGTGAAAACTGAAAAATGTAAGATATATAGTTATTAATTATGTAGCCGTGACTGCTTCTGAAGAAACTGAAGTGAATAGACAATATCCATTCTGGAAGTTACTCAAGTCACTATATAATAAGGGCTACACTGTGTGTTCATTTTATTTTTTTGTCTTATCCCTTGTCTTTATCAAAAATATGCAAGAATAAAATTATTCTTAGAGTTCTGAGGACAAAACTGCCAACAAGAAACTGAGAAAATCTAGTAGCTTTAAGTCATGAGTTAACTGGAAAAAGAATTCTATAGCTTTGAGTATGATAAAAATAATGAGCCTAATCCAGTGTTCTATTATCCTAAGAAGATCTTCAGTATTTGACGGTAATAAAATAATTAAATTTAATGAAATAACGTTTCCGTCAGCTAATGTTTCCATTCCTCCCCTAGAAGAACACAACTAGTAAAGATAAGAATCATTTCCCTTCTCTTTGTTCTCCAATTCTCCCTAGGAACAATGTTAACAATGTTTGCCATATATAACTCAGTGCTAGCCTAACTCAATTGTTATATTGATAAGTTCACAGGACTTAAGAGAACATACCAAATTAATGCAAACCAGAAATTGGAGGATCCACTGTGAGCCTTTATTTAATATTTGTTAAGGGCAGTTTTCCTCAACTCCCTGGAGTTAGAACACAGTTATATGTTAATGGCTTATCATTTACAAATTCATGTAATTATGTGAGACTATGTACTTGCATTGCATTGATAGAATACCAAAAATATTATTACAAAAGGAAAGTTAATAAAATCAAAGTATTGTTTCTACCAAGCATATTTACCAAATGCAATATTTTTGTTTCATTCATTGATTTTAACTATTTTAAAAGTTCTCAATTTAAGAAGGTTAGCTTTAACACATTTGACCTTTTGAATTTTAAATAAAGAATTTCTCTAAAAGTTAGGCATTGGCCTGATTCTTTTCTCCTTCTAGGATGTGGACTCAAAGGATGTACAGATGTGTGGCGATATATAAAAATAACATGTTCTTGAAATTAACTTTTCTTACCTCTATAATGTTGAAAACAGCTGTGAACCCTGATCCAGGCATTGGGTAAGTGGTTTGTACAAATTATTGTGCTTGATCTCTCATGTATCTATTCTCTTACAGAAGCATGCTCTCTGATGACAGTATTAAGGCAAAAGCTTACAAGCCTAGAGGAAAATTTAGTTTAATGCCAACCAAAGAACTATTGTAAGCCAATCAAGAGGTAGTACAGTCAGACTTTGAACTATATCAATGTGAATCCAAGGTCTGTCTTCTTACTGCTTTAGCTTTATTTCGTTTTATTACCATAATCCTGGGAGATCATGTAGAAACTCAGATTACTCATCTAAGATTCTAGCTTGTATTGAAGCTTACAATCCTCAGAGATTCAATAGCTCATGATATCCTTATCCATAAAGCTACTTTTGTTGTAAAAGAAAAGAAGGAAAGGAAGGCCTAGATATCAAGTTGATTTCCAGAAACCTTCTCAACGTGAATGTAATTTTTCATGATCTCTTCTGTCCCTATGTGAATGCAAATTAATTTAAAACTTGCATAAGCAAACAACGATGATGTTCCATTTCAGGAAATATAGCAGGCTCAGGAAATGTTAAGTTCAGTATGCAAATTGATATGAGGAGGCAGACCATATATGGCAGTAAAGAGGAAGAGCTTGCACTTGACTCTCATTCAGTAAGGTTGTATATACATATTAATCTTGGGGAGTGAAGAAAGATTGGGAAGATCAAGAAAGAATAACAATTAAAGGAAACAATCTCCTTTAGAATTGTTTGTGCTTCTGCAATAAGAAACAATAGGGGTTCATGCAGGCTCAAATTCATATTTTATTTGTATGAGAATAAAGAACAGGACCTACACATGACAGATCCATTTAAATAATAACCTTAATTTAAAAAGTGACAATTCTCCTCGCATGAGTGTTTGTGGTATCATTTTAATAAGTACTGGTCAGAACCTAGGCATTTTTTTTTTAGATAAGACTGACCCTTAGACTATGTTTTTATTCATTATACTTACAGTTCCCTTTAAAGCAGTGCTATTCACACTTTGTGTCATAAAACTTTTAATAATGTACCTATATCTAGTCATTACAATATTTTGGTAGAGGTACAATTACTTTTCTATAATTTTAAATAACATCCCTAATCTTATTCAAAAATCATCATAACTCCTATAGACTTTTAATGCATATTTAAGTCTCAAATATCTTTTGTAATTTTTTCAACTTCCACACTATGACATGAAATCAAATTTTGAAGATTATAAAATGTTATGGATTAATACTACAGTCACAGAAAGAAGACTCTCTGGTTATAGATGGTAACATAGTCGAATTGTCCCAAAAGTCTTCTTCCGATACACTCTCCTTTGTACACAAACTATATGTGAACAACTGGGCATGTTGCAAACTGTTTCGCCATGTTTCTTTTCGTAAACCCAACATAACAGAATTAAAGCACACTGGTATAGCAAACTTGAGCAGAGCAGAGCTACATATTTTTCAGTGTAAGACATCAGAATAAGTTACTAAAACTGGAATAGGAAAGGTTTAGGTTACACAAATAAGAATGTTCTAGATGACTAAATTACTTGCATATAATAAATATTAAGGAAGACATTTCTTATAATAAAGGAATTTATATTCCAAGATATGCTATTTTCTTGGTTAAAGAAAATCATATCAGAGTAGACAGCGTGAAATACTAGAGCTGACATTGTAACAAACATCCTTTAACCTAACTCTTATAGAAATCTCTCCAAAAATCTCTACTAAGCAAAGCTTCCCCTGTCTTTCCCTTGCCCTGTCTTTGAGAAATAAAAAGAATTGAGTTCAAAAGCAGGAAAATTATCAGATGAAGAGAGAATAATTTAAACATTATATGTTTGTTAGCAGACTAAAATTAACCAATAAACTTTTGACTTAATCAGTTTCTGAACTGTGCCTTTAGATAATAGGAATTAATAACAAATATTTTGCAGATGAAGAAAGAAATGTCCATGAGTTGTGGCAAAGATTATATCCAGCTCTGTTTATGTTTTCAACCCAAGTGCTTTGTACACTGGAATTCTCCTTAACTTGTCAGCTTTACTCTGCATCCCTAGGATAAATGTAGTGTTTTCCCATTTCTATATTGGATCATACCCTTCAGCAGCATTCAAACTGCAAGAGAGTCTTTGCTGTGGCATCCAACATTATTAGAATACTTTAATCTATTCTTAGTTGCCTGAGGATGCCCCACCCCCAAGGCTGAATGACCCACACCACTGTAACAATAATCTCATGGAAAATCTAGGTTTGCAGTTATATAGTTAAAATTGGAAAAAATGCTGTGAAGGTCTTTCATTCTTAAACCACGATATTGAGGTATTGTAAGTTCATTCAAATTCTAGTCAACTGTAACTGGTGTTGAAATGACTTTCAATATCCTTTGACTAAATATATCAAAGGAGAACAGAAGAACATTTCCTAAAATTTGCAAACGTGAAAGAGTCTAAGAGTGTTTGATGTCCTACTTCTGATGAAATGTGTGTGAGTAAGCAAATGGCAACCACATAGGCAAAAAAGTCTCACATTTGCAGACAACAGTATTCCTTGGAAATGATAAGGATAGTTCTTCTGAGCACAAGCAATGTTGTTAATTTTTTTAATTTACTTTTTTTATTTATTTAAATCAAATCGAAATTTTTTACTTATTCACACAGGGTTATAAACACAAAAAGGCAGGACGTGGGAAGGAATGGCACCGGAGCATAGGTGTTCAGGGGAGTACAGATACCTTTCAGAACAGGGTATCGGCTGGGTGAAGTTCAGGGGGCAGGTCACTATGACTCTGCCTATGATTCACTTGTCCTTATCTAAATGTTGTTAATTTTAAGGACAAGCAAAAGCCAACCCATGAAGGTGTGTCAGAAGACACTGAAACTCAATAGTTCAGCACTTACGTTTTTCAACACATAGTTGGGAGCAAAGGCTTTGACTTACTGCTGATAACCTCTAGACCTTAGGCTGTGTTTTCATATTGGTTGTGTGAATTTGAAGAGGGTATGAAGGTCCTGCAGAAGCAGTTGGCATTAGTATTTGACTGTAGTCTTGGGATTCTCTTGACACTGCTTGGGCTTTCCCCTTAAGAAAAAGAGGTTATATGGGCATATTTACCTACATTACCAGTTTTAAGGCCTTAACTACATAACCCCTGAAAGCTTTAACTGTCTTCTGGGTTTGCAGTGAGGTTACTGGAGAGGGGAAAAAAAATCCTAGATCCATCTTTTTTGAGTCTAGGTAATAGTTGCTCTTTCTTGAAAAAGTGGCCCCTCGTGTGCAATTATTTCACATGTCTTAGACTTTTACATTTTAATGTAAAACAGTAACCTTGTGTCTCCTCCTCATCTTCCCTCCTGCCTATCTGGAGCCCTATTCCAAGCACCCCCAGCCCCTCCTCCCTATCAGACTCTGAAGTGTCACTCAGAGTACTTTCTTACTTTCAACAGCTTCCAAAATAAACAGTGGAGGTTGTGACCGTCTGGGCATTCACTCAGTTGGATACAATAGGATCTCCCAATCACTTTGGTATGAGCCGCCTTTGGTGACAGGTCTGCTTCCTAAAAGGCCAGCATTTGCCAATCGCTGCCTTCTGGCAGGTCCCAGAATCAAGGATTTGAGGACCGATGGTACACACGTGCCCACTGAGAGAGAGGAGAACGGAAAAAAAAGGGAGGGGCTACACCTCATAGGATTTCGACTCAAGTTTAATCTTTATTCCTTTTATTTTGTCTACTTAAATAAAAATATATTCATATATAACAGAGGGGAGATTTTTCTGTTGTCGAGTGCGGATCCAAAAGTTGGTTTTCAGATTTAAGACTATTTATGTGAGCTTTTCCTCCCATGCCTCTCATCTGCGCCCTCCCTCTTCCCCCTCCCTCCCCAGCCCAGCTCAGGTTGAAACTTTGCAGCACGCATTCACTTCTTCCCCTCCAGGGATGGCTCTGAGCTCTCGAGCGCACGCCTTCTCCGTGGAGGCCTTGATGGGAAGACCCAGCAAAAGAAAAGCTCAAGACTCAAGAGAGGAGATGCAGCCTGAGCTGCAGGAGGAGCAGTTCATAGAGGAAGGGGAGGAGATACTGAGGAGCCCTTCTGGGGACAGTCATCAGCCGGTAAGTACACTCAAGAAGCCCCGGTACCCTGAGTGCTTCTCTCCTGCGCGCGCGCTGGCTGGATCGGATCTTCTTCGCCTGTTCTTTGCGCTGCTGCAAGGATGTCCTGGCACAGCCGGCCCCACAAGTCGGGTTGTGGATTGTGTAACACATTAGCCACCTGATTTTAGGATAAATTTCAGAGAGTCTGAATTTCACTGAAGTGCTGTGGTTGTGTTTGCAATGAAAAGGAGGGTCCCATTTGATTTAGAGGAGTGATTTACATACCTCTTACAAAATCTTAAGAGTCAAATTTGGCTGTTGTCCGTAAGAAGCAGAGTGTCCCCCAAAAGTCCAAGGAAATCTACCTTTAGATTCAGTTTAATGCAGGTTGGGGCAGAGCAAATTTTAAGTGCCCCACCTTTCATGGGACACAAGTTGGGCTCCCTCCTCTCTTCATTAAGAAATCACAAAAGGTTTTGTGGGAAACTTATGTCAGACTTCCTGAAGAGTGGGGTGGGGAGATGGTGTCTATTAGTTCAAAGATAGTCTCCTGATGTGTGCAACTTCCCAAACTCTCAAATTCCCTGTCTAGCAGAAAAGAGACCCAAGGCAGAATCTTCAAAAACTCTTTTCTCCTGCTCTGACGAGAGCAACAGCCAGGAAAGTCTGCAAGAAGAAAGTATTATCCAAGTGGAGCTTCAGGGATCTGACCTATGGAAGAGATTCCACGACATTGGCACTGAGATGATCATTACCAAGGCGGGCAGGTTCGTTCAGCTGGGCCAGTGACTTCCCTGAATCACACACAGTAGGCACTTAAGGAGGAATCCAGTTTTTGTAATGTGAAGCTCCTCCCCTTCCCATTCCTTGGCAGATGTTAGAAAGCCACAGACTACTCAATTTATTGCTCTGGGAAGTATTTAGCTTCATTAAATGGTCTACTCCTGTTTTCTGATACATCCTTACTCCAAGTACTCACTCTCCCAATTCCTGCCTGTGTACTGTATGCAAAAATCCAGACCTGTATAGGCAGGCAAGTGCCAGATGTCCCTCCAACTTCTTACTGTTGTGGCCAGCCTCTCAGTGCAAGCCTAGCGAACACTATTCCATCCACCAACCTCTAGCATACCATCCCTGGCTCACTCCACTAGGAAGTCAGCCTTTCCACAAGCTAACGTTTTGGTGTGGGGCAGCTTCCTAACTAGTCTTCCTAATTTCAACCATTTACAAATCTACTCATACACCCTTCTTCTAAATACAGGAAAGAAACAAAACTCCTGTCCTGCTTTCTTATAATTTTAATATCACATAAGAGGTCATGGATAAAGACTTTTCAGAAAGATACTCTGCACCACTAGAAAATCTCAGACTTGTTAAATCAGCCATCTTTTTCTTACATAACAAATGCCATTCCCTGAGCCCATCATGAAAAGGGAAGAGTACTGACTTTATTTGTCCACAACTCATCTTCCTTCACAGCAGCTCTAATATAGCCCACCTCAGGTTCTAGTTTCTATCTGAACCCCTATTTCTTTTCCCACAGACGTATGTTTCCTTCTGTTCGGATCAAGGTGAAAGGAATGGACCCTGTGAAGCAGTACTATGTGATTTTGGACGTGGTACCAGTGGATTCCAAACGTTATAGGTAACTTGGTAGATATGGAGATATTCCAGTTTACATAGCTAAGGTCCAAATGGACTGAGGGCACAGATTCGGAGCATGGTCTTGCAGCTTGACACTTGACAGCAGGATTTTTTTTTTTAAGTATACATAGTGAGGAGAGATGATTGCTCATCCTTGGACTTGATAAATAGCTGAATTTTCTCATTTGAATCTGGGTTCAAAGTGAAGGAAGGGTTGGTCTTTTCTATCCCCTCCTCCTGGAGGTTGGTGTTAAATGGTTCTGTATTGTACTATCTGCCTACCTACTCTTTGTGCCTTAGATATGTAAACTGCGGTTGATTTGGACTCTGGAATCCTGGAGGCAAGCAGTTTGAAAAAAATCAGGAGAAATGTCGTAGATTCAAGGTGGAACCTGGCTTCTGGGAGCAGGCTATAATCTGGTCAGGTTCTCAAATGCTGCCATGATTTGCTCCAAGGGTCCTAGGGTCAGGGCTAGGTTTTCTCCCATCTGTTGTCCCCCTTTTAGATTTTTATCTGAAGGGATGGCAGGATTCAGACAGTGCCGAGATTGAAGCCGTTAAATAGGCTGGATCAAATATGTACAAACTGTTCTAAAGATCAGAACCTTTTGAGCTAGCTGTTTAAGAAGCTCTCTCCTTCTGACGCTTTGACTCGGAACTCTGGAAGCGAAGGGGGGGGTGAGGCGAAAACAGCCCAAAGTAAGCTGTGTGCAGTCAACCTTGGACGCCTGTGGTGCCTGGCCCTAGCAGGGGAGCAGATCTAGCTTCATAGCTGCTTGCTTCTCAAGGCAAGAAAAAGCAACTCACCAGCAAGCTGAAACTTCCTCAGATGGGAAACAGAAGCAGCTGCTTGCTTTTTGCGTTGTACTGGCGCTGGTTTTGGTGGGGGATGCTGAGCGAAACACAGTTTGAGATCGGAACAGTTCAGAAAAATCAGCCTGGAGGACGCACGGGGCGGGGTTCCTTTGAGTTTTCTGCTGTGAAGTTTAATTGGCAAAGGGTTTCCTAGCAAAAAACAAAACCAAAACCAAAAAACAAAACCAAAACACCACCACCAACAACAACAACAACAAACGGGATTTGACTGAAACTATTAAGCGTGGGCAGGACAGACTTACTGCTTCACCTCTGTTTCTTCGCGCTTCTTGCTAGCTTGTCATTCATGGATTTTTTAGGCATCGCTACAGTGGAAAAATAAATCAGATTGATTCCTGCTCCAGTTTCTGTGAAGAAATACCAGTCTCAGATATCCCACGCCATTTTTACTCTCCCGAACATTTCATTGCATTTTGATGGCATATGTATACTTACTGCTTGTTCTTTCGTTCATTTGTTTGTGTGTTGCCCTTGAACACTCTTTGAAAATGAAATTAGATATTCTGTTTATTTACTAGCTTTTGGGATAAGCGTTTTAATCTTTGGTAAGGCTCTTGGGTGGAGAACTCTGAAGTCTCCCATCCTTCTGCTTTATGCTGGCTGAGCCTAAAGCCACATTTTGCTCGTTTTTTATTCCGTCAGGTATGTGTATCACAGCTCACAGTGGATGGTAGCTGGAAATACTGATCATTCGTGCATCACTCCCAGATTTTATGTCCACCCGGACTCCCCTTGCTCAGGAGAAATTTGGATGCGTCAAATCATCTCTTTTGATCGAGTGAAACTCACCAACAATGAGATGGATGACAAGGGACATGTAAGTGAACACAATGCTTCTCCTAGACGAGGTAAGTGCCAAGGCTTCTGGCCAGAGGAAGTCCTCAAGAGGTCACCCTTCTTTGTAAGTGTTGAATGTTTGGGGAGCAAAGCTCTTGGATCTGTAAGTCATAGACCACAAGGGGCTCCTCTGTGTGCTGGACCTGAGTGCTGGACTCAAGAAGGACTGACTGCAGGGAGTTTAAGGGCCCAAAGACCCCAAAGAAGAGAGCAGTTTAAGCTAGAGAGAGTGTGTCCTGCCCTGGAGAATGGGAGGGAACACTTCACAAGGCTGTCTGGCTTCCTAGGAAACACTATGGGCTTCTGCTTTCCTTAGAGTCCACACATTTGTTACATGGATACCTTTGATGTTTTGGGGGTTAAAGGGGAGCAAGTGAGAAGCTAGGCTGGGAGTTTCCATAACCTGCTGCTACGGGTGTCAGCTCCTGCTTACTTTTAGGTTTTCTGGAATTTTTAAAAACTTTGTATTGATCGTTTGTGAATTTTACATCATGCACCTACGTCATGCTTATCTTCCAGTCACTTCATATCTGCCCTTTGTTCTTGCAATCTTCCTCCCCCAAATAAAACACACAAGCAAACAAACATCAACAACAAAAACAAAAAGCAAAGCATAGCAAACATCTCATCGTGGAAGCTGTAATTTGTTCAACAGTTTATCCCTCTGTCCACACATCTACACTTGCAAATGTTCATTGTAGTGAGTCATTGCTCTGCTTCCAGATCTCTGGCTTCTGTGACACAGATAAGGATCCAATATTGATGATGTTACAGAAACCAGAGGTTTCCTAGATCCTGAGCCTTCTCCCTAGGTATACTCCTTGGGCCCTGCAACCTAGTCTTGTGACAGCCACAAAAGAAGAAAAGGACCGGGATTAGGTGGTGTGGAATATTAGGTTTCTGGCAATGTCTGAGAACATCAGTTACTGCCCAGAGAGATCCTATCAGTTGATTGGGTTCTCATGACACTTCCATATCACGTGGTCATCCACATTTGGAAGCAGGAAAGGCTGGGTACGGAATTTGCTCCATAGTGTCAGTGTCACTGTGGTGCCTTCCTCTGGAAAGCCTTCAGCCAAAGTCCACGACAAAGTCCTTCTTGGCATACCTATATCTAGTTTTTTGGTGTGTTTTCACTGGCGGTTTATTATAAACTGGGGATAGTGCTGGGGAGAAGTAAGTGTTTAAGATGGCATTTTACCATTTCTTCCTCAGATCATTCTTCAGTCCATGCATAAGTACAAACCTCGTGTGCATGTGATGGAGCAAGACAGCAGGATTGACCTGTCCCTGATTGAGTCCTTTCCTACTGAAGGAGTTAAAACATTCTCCTTTAAAGAAACTGAATTCACTACCGTGACAGCTTACCAAAACCAGCAGGTAAAGCTGTCTAGATCCCAGTAAGTGGGAGTGGCCCCACTGGTATATTGGGATAGAAGCAAAAGCAATGTATGGGTTACGTTTTAAACAACGGAGAAAAATATCATGGTTTTATTTTATTTTCCAGTCATAATTGATAGAAAGTTGTGTGGTTCTTGTGTTAAGTAGATCAGGGCAAAAGGGACCAGTAGGCAAAGGAGAAATTTGTTTTAATTCTGATTTATCACATTTATTTAAAGTACCCCATTATAGAGGCAGCATTGTTGCTAAGAACATAGGCTGCATTTTTCTCTTTGTCTTTCTTTGAATTCATAGATTACCAAACTGAAAATAGACAGGAATCCTTTTGCCAAAGGATTTAGAGATCCTGGAAGAAACAGGTATGTAGCATGGCAATCAAATTTAATATTTATGTAGCCCCTTTAATAACTACTAAAAATAATAAGTAAATAGAATTGCAATCAGACAGTATTTATGTATTTCTTTTATGAGTATTAAAGATAGGGTACCTGTGAATCAGAGACTCCAAAGCTTACACTTTGACAGGTAGGAAAATAACCCCAGGTTTGGATCCCAAATCATGTCTTCTACTATCCCTCCTACCCAGTGTTAAGTAAGATGTTGTGTAGTGTAGACATGTGGAGCTTACAGAAATATACTCAGACTCTAGCTACTGGTGTGGATTTTACAGACATTTATGACACCCTTACTAATAATTCAGATGATCACTCAAAAACTATAACAAGTTTATATGAATTATTATATTCACAAAGTGTTTTCTGGCATTACTAAAAAATAAATATCTCTGTTTTTAGGGGTGTATTGGATGGGTTTTTAGAGAACTACCCATGGAGGCCTTCTTTCACCATGGACCTTAAAACTTTTGTCACAGACACACAAAGTAAGAAAACCTTTTAACTTTCTGTTTTATTTTTACATCTTATTGCAGTAACAAAAGGCATAACTCTTATACCAAATCCTACTTAAGGGGATACTTATATGCCAGAAAAAAGCAATGTATTTATTATGCGGGAAAGTAAGTACCAAAGACAGGCACAAACTGAAACTTAAGGGAGATAGTGAAGTTATGTTGCAGGTGGATATATTGGTTATTTCCCTGAATTATCTTACATATGTATCATGATATCATATATCATACATGGATTCCACAGTATCTCATTCCTTTATATGAAGAATCTAGGTTATTTTCATGTATGTGTTGCTCTTATTTTCACATTCTTCAAAACATCATTGAACATATGATACATGGTAACAACATGTTGTGAAATTCATAGCATGTAAGGTAAAATATATGATGAGCACAGTAGAGGAGCTAGGAAGAAATAAATGCAAGTATAATGCTCCAAATATACAGGATGTGGCACGTTACTACTTGTAACGTTTCAGTTTCAGGGAAACTGAAAGCAAAAATGAATACTACAAAGAGAAAGTAACAATTAAGAAATTATGATTAATAAGCCAAGAAATGACTCTCACCATGCAAAAACACAAAATGGGCTAAATCTAGCATGAATGTGGTTCAATTTACCTACTTTAAATTTTTTTAAATGCTTTTTAATGTATGCATTAAAACTTGAGTATATTAGTGGGGTTCCATGTGATGTTTTTATTCACATATCCATTGAAAATGTTTAGACTCATTGAATCTTATTTATCTCATGTAATTGTCACCTTTATATGGTGAAAACTTTCAAGATCAATTGTACTGTTTCCAGAAGCACAATATACTATTGTTAAATATACTATACTTTCTACTGTGCTATAGCACATAGGAACTTCGTGCTAGTCTCTAATTATAACTCAGGACATTCTGATTTGACATTTGCCCACTCCCCTTGACCTCCATTTCCCTCAGTATTTGGTAGTCATTATTATGTTCTCAGTTGTCATAAGATCATCTTTTATATTTCATATTTGAGGGAAACCTTACAGTATGTGCTTTTCTGCATCTCAGCCAATTTAATTGTCACAAGTATTTACAAATCTTTGCAATGCGTTTCTTCTCAAGCAGTACATTGCCTGATGAGTCATCATCATGCTTGAATAATGGATGTGTTCTAGTAAAATAATCTGCAACTTTATTTACTCAAATAGTTAACTATAAATAAAATAGTTTTTTGTAAACAACATACAACTGTCTCAATTCATTTTTGCCCCACTAAAGTTGCTTGTCTATGGACATTTATTTAACATTGTATTTATGGAGCAAGACATCAACATTACACTAAAGTTTCACATGATGCTCTAACAAGTAATTGTAATGTAAAGAAATTAAGTATAATTATTTGTTGAAATGATGTACTTTAGTGAGTTGCATAAGAAAAGTATGAACAGTCTCTTTACTAAATCAGTTCAACTGACAGCATCAGGCAACATACTTTAAAAATATTAAATAGCTTAATTTCAAAAAGGACTATTAATTGATCACTTAAAACACCATTAACTTCATCATTTACAGAGTGTAGTGCACACTCAAATTGGAGAGAAGCAATAGATTTTAAAATAACTTCTCATTGCTGTCTTACAAATATTTGCCACTCTGCTGCTAAAATATTAGTGTATATTTACATACAAATATACTGAAGGAAAATAACAATTATCAACAAAATTTTCCAACTTCATTAAGTATAGTCAAACATAATTGACTGAACATTTAGAAAAAATAAAAAAGTTCAGAGATTTTCCTGTGCCATATAATAATTTTATTATCTGCTAAACTAGTGGTTCTCAACCTTCCTAATACTGCAACACCTTAATACAGTTCCTCAGGTTGTGATGACCATCAATCATAAAATCATTTGTTTGTGACAGTTATTTCATAACTGTAATTTTGCTACTGTTATGAATCACAATGTAAACATCTGATATGCAGGATATATGATATTTGACTCCCAACAGGGGCATGCCCCACAGGTTGAGAACCACTATGTTAAACAATAAAAGATTTTGTCCATTGAGTGAACACTTTCCTTCTCACCTTGATGTTTCTTAACTTGAAACACTGTCTTTAATTCTTGATAGAGAGAACCATAAATAAAATATTATTATCAATATGCTCTTCACCAATAAAATTGTTTTTATATTTACTTGCTTTTTATGCTGAAACAATCTGTAAATTCCCAAACAAATTATCATGTTCAGTTTAAATAAATTAAACCTTAGTTTTTATTTGTAATGTATCATTGGCTAAATTATATATGGGGCTTCTTTAACGCTTGGGCAAAATATAAAGTATAGTGAATGTTCAGTGTGATACACAATAGTAGTGTGACAGCAGCAGTACTTCCAGTAGTAAGATACCACATTCAGGGTCAGTTAGAGGAAGAAAAATATCTTCTCCCAAGCTGAAACAACTGTGAACTTGCAAAGAAACCCACTCCAAGAATGGGACAGAAATGGCAATAGATAAGATTACTGGTTCAGCAGGAAAATCAGGTTCATTGTTCTCTGCCTGACTTGTCATTTTCGCAGGTGGAAGCAGTGGCTCATCTCCAGTGACCTCTAGTGGAGGAGCCCCCTCTCCTTTGAACTCCTTACTTTCTCCATCTTGTTCTCCACCTACGGTTTACATACCTCCAAGCTCCTTTGCGATGACCTATCCAGATACATACCTGCACAGTGTCAACGTACCCTTCTACTATAGAATTTGTCCGACTAATTATTGGCGACCACAACCCTTTGTCTTATCTACTCCTGAAACGCTATCAAGCTTCAGCAGTTCTCAGACCTTACCCACACTCATGATGGAAATCCCCGTGGTGTCCTCCAGGGGCATCATCAATCCAAACAGTGGCTTGCATGAAGACTGCAATGGGCAGTGTCTACAAGCATCTCATTCTGCCAATCAAATGTTATATGAAATACAGCATCCTGGAAACATTTTCCATCCAAACCTCATTGCCCAAGAAGCAATCATTTGTCCTTTTCATACTCCCAATGGCTATTATAGGTGCAATGTCTCCATGCCACCTAGACTGGAAAATGTTGTCAATCACTTCGGTGAAAATGGTACCAGTCAGATTTCTTTTACTGAAAGTTGCTGTGATCATTCTCATTGGTATCCAGCCGTCAATCATTACCTTTAATGGGACAACATCCACGTTTTAAGACATTTACATGTAAGCATCTATTTTATTTTTAACAAAAGAAAGAACATTTCTTAAAAACTTTATTACCAAAAAACATTGCTTTGTTTTGTTTCTAAAGTAATTTAACAAATGTTTATAAGAATGTCTATATAATGTCATGTTACCTAATAATAGAATATGACATTATAATAACCTTGGTCCTCAAATACGTTACTTAATAAATATTGTTTGATAAGATATGCCATCAGTGATAATTAATTCCATGAGGTTAAGTCTCCAATTACGACATTGTTAATTCACTATACATCTGTGTTTTACCAGTTAACTAAGGTAACAAAAGAGATGGATATAGTTCATGTAAAAACAATAAAAGTATTTCACTCTTATCTATGAAGATTGGCTATACTATAAATATCTATCAAGCAATTATGGCAAAATTGAATCATTTGCTTGATTTATATTTTGCTGTTGAAAGGAATAGTAATTACAGTTTTAAGGTGTAGATAGTTGCCAAGTATTGTTTTCCATTAACCTGTGTAGCTTGAATAATATTTAATAATGAAAGGATGCAAAGATCACTTGAAAACTATCTGATAGCTTATATATGATTACTTCATTAAGTGACAAGAAGTTATTTAGCTGAAAATTAAATAACATCTTTGTGTTGTTCTGTAATTATTATATTAGGGAAAACATTAATTTTATAGTTATTCCAGGATATATAACAGTCATAAATCTAAGCATATGTAATTACACTAAGTAGTAGTAATTAATAGAAAGAGACAACATTTTAAATGCTTCAAGTTTGGTATTTATCTTATTTTACTTTGTAAATAGCCCATAAATTGTCCTTTCACATTTTAAATTATATAAACAAGGGAAAGCTTTCATACAATATTAGACTTGGAAGAAACCTGAATCAAGTAGCCCATTTTCCTTAAACTAAGGTGTCAATTGGCCCAGGTCTGTTAACATCACTAACTCATGCACATAACTATTTAATGCTGAAACAGATGATGTGGAACTCAAAAAAAAGTTGATATGTTGTGACTATGGTTATGAAACAAAATATCTATCCATATCAAACTGCCTTGCCTTAAAAACTTTCAAAAGCATCTGGTTAAACACAGTGTGAAATTGTTAGTACTTATGTAAAAGTAGCCACATGATACCGTATAAGTGACAAATTCTAGTGATTAAAACAATCATTTCTACCTGGTTGGAAGATAAATATATATGTACTCTTCTCCTCATTTGAAAAAAAAAAAATCAGTCTACATTTAGATATCTGGTTTTTAACTTGCCCTGGTATGTGATATCCCTCAAATAAACCTAGTGAAAATAAATCTTGTGTCATAGTTTTTAATTTGCACATTGAGCCAGGAAATAAGTGAATGATAGTTTATCCTCGTAGAGCTCTCAGTCAAGCTTAGACCTATAGTCAGATTCCCTGGTCAGGAAAGGGTTTTGTGGAACAGTCAGTCAAGCTGAAGTCAATGACAAGAGTTGAATTTGCTTGAAGGTCTAAGCAGACAGATTGTTTTATTACATTTTAAACATTAATACTAGACTTTATGGAACAGAATTTAGAACATTCAGTATAGGGTGCCTAAACTATATGGATATTATATTTTGGAAGACTAAAGTATAACTTTACAACATTTTAAGTCACATACTTTAAGAATCTTCAAATTAATGTTATTTTTTCTATTTAGTGTGCTTTGAAAATGAAGAGGCTTCATTAAAACTCCCAAGCTGTGAAGAGATGGATGGTTCACACTGTTGTCAGGCCTGAGTTCTCCATATGGTCTGAAGATGGACATAATTTCATTTTTTTTGTGAGATTGAAGTATGTTTGTGGCAGGAAAAGGAATGAACTCTTAGTCTAAGCAAGTTATGATTCAATGGATAATCAGTCTTTAAACTAGCAGTATCTTATGTGCTGACAACATGACACAGGTACCAACAATGCATAAAGACAAGCATCTGCACTGGACATAATGGAAGGTTCTTCTTAAATTCTCCTAATCATTTTTATTTTGCACCTTGGGGAAATCATGGCACACAAAGCAGTTACAAATGTAGCTTTTAAATATTACTGATGTGCCAGTCAGTTTTGTGACTGAACCAGAATGTAGTTGAAATAAATGTGTTGTATAAAAATTAACATATTTTGCAAAAATTTATGTGCATGCTAACAACAAATTTGTATGTTTGATATAACAGAACTGTAGATATATATCATGTATAAAGTAGGACCTTTTTAACATTGCTGTCTCCTAATTTAATATCACTAACACGTTTTAACATATGTATATAGTTTTTTAAATTAAAGATATCACTCTAGTATGTGTAGATACACACACAATGTGTGTGTGATCTCCAATGGGATATTTACTTTTCTTTAAAAAAAAAACAATTACACTGTGCTTTTTCTCCCACTCCTAAAGAGAGATGCTGTACAGAAAATTTACTCACGAGATACTGACATACACTATCTATTATGTATACTTATGTGGAGAGGCATATTTAAATATATTTAGAAATGTCTAATTGCATATGCTGTACTTTGAGAGTTGAATTGACAGGGTAGAATTACAATGCTTTATGTTCCAATTTAAAAATATGTTGCTGCCTTTCTACTGAAAAATATTAAACTAGCCAAAATAACAATGATATTCTAGTATGTACCAACAGTTTACCAGTTGATTTCACTGGAATTTATCATGCCTGTTGGAGCAGTTAAAAACAAGCAAAAGAGCTTGGTCACTGGTGGTAGTTGCTTTGATATAACTACCTTGGTATACATTTAATTTTCTTAGATTTGATCTGCAATTAAATAATATTTTGTATTAAAACTGTATAAATCAATATGGTTTGGATGGAAAACATAAAAGAGAATGAAGAGATAACATAGAACATTTGAAATATACCCCACATGTAAAACTATTTACATAAGTGGGGCTGGCCAAATTTAACATGTTGTTTCAATAAAATATTGAGAGTAAAACGATGAGTATCATTTCCTCTCAAAGTTTCAAATGTTCATGTTTACAAATTTGTCCTGCACATTAATATGTAAAATACATTATGGCTAGCAGATGTACAGGAAAATGTTATCCTATCTTTGTATTTAGTTGAAATGCGTATACATCTTTATTGGCTCACTTTTAACTGCTTAAAAGAGTTACAACAGTTAAATGTGATAGAAAATTCTGAAAGTATAATGCAATGCATTGTAGCATTAAACACTTTAGTCAAATATTATATTGTTATTGTTTAACCTAAAAAGAATTTTGACTTTGATTTAATATCACATTCTTATGAACCTGATGATATAATGTAATATTTTAACTATAAAATCTGTAATTAACAATTAAAATCTTACTAATGTGAAAAGGAATAAAACCATGATCATACTTTAGAGAAAATTTGATGTCAGTGTTTTTATTTAAATATATAATTTAATTTTTTCTTCCATTTTACAGCCACATTTTAATGTAGTGCTTTAGTACTTACCTTTATTTAAATTTTCCCTGAATTTTTCATATTTAGTTTATAAAATAAAAATGTTGTGACTTCTAGTCACTTAAAATGAATTCACTAGTTTTCTGTCTTGTTGAATTTTATATATTCTTGGAAAGAATGTTGTCATAGAAACAACACACACATACACACACACATATAGATCTTGCTTTGAAAGAGGCAAGAAAAATCAATGTTGAAATTCAAAATTTCGTACCCTCTCAAAAACTGTATTTTAATTGACAGAGAAAAGTGTTTGGCAAAAATACCATTATTTTGTGATCTTTCATAGATGATGATTCTTTTAATTTATTTATTCTTCTCTCATTTATTATATTCCAACTGCAATTTTCCCTTCCTCCACTTCTCCCAGTCCCTTTCCCCATTCCCTTTCCCCCAGATCCACTCCTCCTTCATTTCCCTTCAGAAAAGAGCAAACTCCCTGGGATATTAACCGAATGTGGCATAACAAGCTACAATAAGACTAAGCACATACCTCATATTAAGGCTGCATGAGGCAACCCAGTAGAAGGCAAAGAGTCATAAAAACACACAAAAGAGTCAGAGATAACCCTTGCTCCCTGTCAGGAGTTCCACAAAAAGACCAAGCTTCACAACTCTAACAAAAATGCAGAAGACTTACTTCAGTCCCATGCAAGGTCCCTGAATATCTCAGAGGACCTAGGTCAGGCCCATACAAGCTCCCTAGTTGTCAGTTCAGTCTCTGTGAGCTCCTATGAACCTAGGTTGGTTGATTCTGCTGGTTTTCTTGTGGTGTCTGACTCCTCTGGCTCCAACAGTCTTTCTTCTCCCTCTTCCACGGGATTACCCAAGCTCTGCCTAATGCTTGACCTGAGTCTCTGCATGTTTCCATCCATTGATGGATGAAGTCTCTCTGATGGGCTAGACACTAATTTATGAGTGTAGCAGAATATCATTAGGAATTATTTCATTGACTTTTTTCCCCATTAGTATTTGATTCTATTGTGGGTCTCAGGCTGTCCAGCTTCTGGTTCTGGCCCTGCAGGCAGTGTTGGGGGTGAGGTCCCTCTCATGGCACAATTTCTGTACCACCTTTACCCCAGAACAGCTTGCAAGCAGGACAAATTGTACGTCAAAGGTTTTATGCCTAGGTTGGTGTCCCAGCACCTCCACTGGAAGTCTACCCTGGTTACTGGACATGACTAGTCAGGCTTCATAGCCCACATTGTTAGTGAGGAAAGGCTGAATGAACACAGTGTTACAGAAGGATCTGTGGGCCCAAGTTCCACACATATGAGATTAAGGTCAATTAATCTGGTGTTTGCACTCAAATGTTGTCACCTAGTTCAGCAGATGTGAGGAAGCAAGACAGTTGCCCTTGGCCCTGGGCTTTACAATGGGTAGTGAGTATAACCACCTCAATTTATGCTAACAAGGGCTCAGAGTACACAAACACACATGTACTACTTTAGTTTATTCATATACATATCTTTCCTACTAAACTGCGAGTGAAGGTAGAATGGAATATTTTTGAAAAAATTATTTATTTTTCAATTTTTACAAAATATATATTTATATATACATATAATATATATTTCTAGATACAAATATATATATATAAAATGTCTGTGTGTGTGCTAAAACTTGAAAGAGTACAAAAAGCAAAATCTTTAAAAAGGTGCAGAATCACAAATAATTTGCAGTTCAATTTACAGACTGTGAGTGTCTACACACGCTAGAAAATTTTACATAAGTGAAGTCATGCAATATTAACAATGATTCTTATATATAAATTTTTACCAAATTAAGGTCCACCAAACTAGGAGAAAATAACCAAAAATACATTAAACTTATCTCATTATAACTACTGCTTTGGTTAGTTTTGATCATCTTTAAGTGGTTTCATGTCCCTTTTACTAATATTTTCTTATTTCTATGAAAAATAAATTTTATTTTTATCTTCTTGGATCTTTTGTTCTACGTTTGCTTGTATCATCTTCAATTTTGATCCCCCAAAACTTGTTTAGGGGGCAAAATGTGTTGTCGTGATATTTGTGTATCACATCGGAGTAATTTCCATATTTTTCACTTTAAATATTTTTCATTTGTTTTGGGCACAATATTCAAGGTCTCTCCTATTCTTTTAGCTGTTGCTCATTATTGATACTTAAGTTGGGTTTTATATAAAAGAGAATCAAGACTTATTCTACCCAATTGAAGCTTAATACACATTGATATCACTCTTCTGATACTTTAAAGCATCCAGTCCTTCTTAGTGACTGGTAAGTGTACTTTTATTCTTGAATGTATGAGAATAAATTGAAAACACTAATATAGTATTCTTCTTTCCTTGTACATATTCTTTTATTTAATATCTTCCAAGCAGTATAGACATTTTGGTGATATTAATTCTAATAATCCATGTTCACAAGATAATTTCAATTTGCGTGTATCATCTTCAATTTTGATCCCCCCAAAATGTTTTATCACTTTTATTATAGAAATCTTTCATTTCTTTGGTTAAACTATTTCTACGTATTTTTTATATAACTTTTTGCTCCAGATAAATTCTCACTTGGTAGTCTAGGCTACCCTGGAACTCACTATGTAGCTAAGTCTGGCCTTCAATTTACAGCACTTCTTATAGTTCGGCATTTTAAATTACTTATTTTAATTTACATGTCAGAGAAAGTTTCCTCTCCCTCCTCTACTCCAAGCTTACCCCATTGTGCATCTCTCCTCCCCTAATCCACTCTTCCTCCCTTTCTCTTCAGAAATGAGGAGGCCTCCCATGGATTGGCCTATCAAGTTGCAGAAAGAGAAGGCATATCTTTTTCAATCAAGGCTAAAAGTGGTAAGCCAGTTACAGAGTAAGGGTCCAAAAGGCAGGCAACAGAGTCACAGACAGCCCCTGCTCCTGCTGTTAGGAGGCCTCCATGAAGATACAGCTACACAACTGTAACATATGTGAAGACAGCCTATGTCAGTCCTATACATGCTCCCTGAATAGTGGTTCAGTCTCTGTGAGAGACTATGGGCTCCTACAACTGCCCCTCCCCACTTCTGCAGGTTTCCCCAAGCTCTACCTAATACTTGGCTGTGGGTCTTCTGCATCAGTGTCCATCAGTTGGTGGGTGAAGCCTCTCTGATGTCAGATTATGCTAGGGCTCCTATCTGCAAGTATAGTAGAATATCATTAACAGTGTTACTGGTGGGCTTCCTCTTATGTCATAGGTTTCAAGCTAGTCCATGTCTTTGGTTGGCCATCCCTTCAATTTCTACTTCATCTATTAGTTCTTATACATCTTATAGGCAGTACAAAGTGTAGGTAGAAGGTTTTGTGACTGGGTTGGTTGTCCTAAATCCTTCATTAGAAGTCTTGCCTGGATATAGGATTTGTCCAGTTCAGACTCAACTTCCCCCATTGCTATGAGTCTCAGCTAGGGTCCATCCCCATAGACTCCCAGGAGCCTCCCCTGTCCAAGGTCTACAGCTAGTTCCATAGATGCCTGCCCATTGATTTCTGTTCTCTCCCCCAGCCCTCTTTCACCACTACCTGCTCTCCCTACATCTGAACTCCAACCCTTATTTCCCTCCCTCCATCCAACCTCTGATGTCTATTTTATATTCTGCCTTCTGAGTGAGATCCAGTTATCTTGCCTTGGACCCTCACTGTTACTTAGCTTCTTTGGGTCTGTGAATTGTAGCATGGTTTTCCTGTACTTTATAGTTTAATAATATCCACTTATCAGGCATGTAAAACAAATACCATGTTTATCTTCTGGATCTAAGTTATTTCACTCAGGATGATTGTTTTCTAGTTTCATCCATTTACCTGAAAACTTCATGATGTCATTGATTTTAATAGCTGAGTAATAAATACTCTATTGTGTAAATGTGCCATTTATTTTTCATCCATTTTCAGTTGTACCTCATCTTTTCTAAGTGTGGGGACTCACATATAGGCACATTTCAGGTTTGTAATTATATTAAATGGAAATGGTTTCATGATTTAGTTTTGCAAAAAGGTGTCATTGACATATGGATAGCCATTTCCATATGTTGATTTTGTATCCACCAGGTTTACAATATGTGTTCATTAGTTCCTATATTATATAATTTCAAGTAAATTGTTCAAGTACTTTCAATTTCATTTAATTGTTGCTCAACATCTGTACTTCCTCACTTATTCAGCACTGTACACAATTAGTCAAATATGATCAAATATGAAACCAAATTGTCCATCAACAGATGAAATTTAAAGATGACATAGTATATGTACATCGAAAAAAATACTCTGTCCTAATAAGAACACTAGAATTTTGAGAGGGATTGCATTAATAAGAATGAACCATGACAAATTTAACATTTTGTATTTCAATTTAATTGTTTAAATTTATTTTGCCATGATCATGACTAAGAGTTCTGGTACTATGTAAAATAATGATGATAAAATTGATACCCTGAATTTGTTCCTATCTTAAGGGAAAACTTTTCTCCCTATATTTAGTATAATATTGACTGTACATTTCTTTACATTTCCTTTATGATATTGACATATTTCCTTTTCTGATTCATTGAGGGTCTTTGTCAGAAATTTTGAGTTTTGCTGAATGCCTTTCCTGCATCTACTGAGAACTCCCTTTTTCTTTCAATCTGTTAACTTGATCTAAATTTAAAAATCTAAATAAATTTTTAAAATTTATTTAACCCTGTTAAACTGTACTGACATTCACAGAATGAATTCTATTAAATTATGCCAACACATCCTTTTAACATTTTTCTGGAAATAACATGCTTGTATTTGGTGAGAGGTTTGCATTCACACACACAAAAACACAGAGAGACATACACACATATTTACTTGTACTTTGTTGTTTGCTTTTCTAATTTGTGTATGTGGGTATTGTTGGTCTTTGGGCTTGGAAGGGTCACTTCCTTTATATGCCAGATGTGTTTTTTATGGCTGAAAAGCACTCTATTATATGTATATGTTACATCTATTTCCCAAGTCATTAGTAATTGGATAGACAAGTTTCTACTTTTCAGCCACTGTGAATGAAATTGTTGAGAATATTCATGTGTAAGTTACTTTTGCTACATATCTGTGACTTCTCTTGGATAAAATTGCAAGGTATCATTATAAGTGTTATTTCTGACAATTTGAGAAACAACAAACTAGTTTTCAAAATGGCTGCATTTTTTATTACCTTTTATTACATATAACATGCTCAGATTCCAATTTCTTGAAGTCGTTGTCAACATTTGGTTTTGTCCATCTTGCTTTTTGTGATCATCTCAATGGGAATGAGATATGATAGTGTCACATTATAGTTTTGATTAACATGGCCCTAAAGACTAATGATCCTGAGTATATTTTTATGTCTGTGTGGTTACATCATAGCTTGAATTTACACATTAACTTTAGCAATAGCATATCAATTTTTGCAAAACTCAGATAGATAATTAGAAAGAGTTATTATGTGATTGATTTCTTAAGCATACCATATTAACAGTATTAAGTTTTCCAAGCCATGAGCACATAATTACTTTGTAATGTGTTTAATTCAGATGAATTAAGTTAAAGTCAGGATTTCAAGGCTGCTTTTCCTGCCTTGGATAATATGCTGATGATTAAGTCATTAAGAGATCTGTGTCTTCATTCTTCCACTAGTAAGAATTATATTTCATAGATCATCTGTTTTTGTGTTGAAGAAGTTCTATCTACAAATTGATTCTTGAGTGCAATACTTACAAAACTTGAAAGGGTAGTTAAACAATTTTTGCATCATTTTTATATTATCATGAAGGTTTATCCTTTATTCTAATATAAGATGCTACATTGACTTATATTTGTATCTTAATACAATATTCTATTGCATTTTCAAATAGCACCTGTTTACTGTAAACAATTCATTTAAATGATGATGTACTTATTTTGTTAGTATATTTTTGGGAAGATCTTTTGTTCACCTGCATCCCAACAAAGAAACTGGCCTTCTTTCTTCATTTCTTTGTCTGTGGGTGTCAGTATTTAGCTCTCACAGAGTAAGTTTTGAAAAATGGTCCTCCTATTTCATATTATTTGCTAAGAATGTTATTATTTCTTTAAATATTTGTAGAAGCATTCAGTTGAAATCATTTGTATCTGAGCTTTTTTAATGCATGGGATTTTATCGCATTTTATCTCTTTTTTACAATTTTAGTATAATTTTCTACTTATTCATTATTGTTTTAGTAATTTGTATTTTCTAGGGCTTTCCCCAATTCATCTGTTTTTATTTGTTTTCTCTAAATTTGTTTGTGGTCCTTTTCATCGTGCCTTTGGTTTTATAAAGTTTATAGAACCATTATGCATTAATTCTAGCTATAAATAATTGCACCCTTTCTCTTTTTTCTTGGTAATCTACTGAAAGCGTCATCACCATTATTCATCTATCTTTTCAAGAAGTAACTTATTTCATTGTTTTTGTTTTATTTTATTTTTTTGATATTGTTTTCATATCATTTATTTCTAGGGGTAATTTCAGTATTTTATTCTTCTGCTTTCTATGTGTTTTTTAGACTCTTCATTTCCCAGTTTCCCATCTTTGCCGTTGCTGGTGGAGTCTTCTATAATTTCCTCAAGGGATCCTAACAGCTGCAAGCACTTAACAACTAATCTGCTCAATGCAGCTCACTGTGTGGTGAGCCTTGACAGCTCCAGCTGCTTTGAGTCAGGAGTTTTTATTTTCACTTTTTCCCTTATAAAAGACTTAAAAGTTAAAGGGAAAAGAAACTATGAACCTGCAAGATTACTTTCAGCTATTCAATGTATAGTTCAGGGTACAAAATATCTTTAGAATACACTTTTTAAACATATTTCTGCAAAAATGACTAACCCACATCATTGGAAAGAAATACTGTTGGCAACAAATATTGCACAAACAACCAGAAAGTTAAATACAGATTCCAAAAGAGAAATACTAGCTAAAATCAAAATAAAATTCTACCTGTAAACCTTTTTAAAAAATGTAAACCACCCATAAAAAAGAATTTACTTTGGCAGTAATCACCATATAATTGAAGTAATTGTGAAATCTTTTGAAGAAGAGAAAGTCTTACCACCACAGGGCTAACGATATTAAGCATGGATATGGAAGTCAAGAAAATTACATAGAAACAAGATATATCTATTTTAAAAGTACATAAGGCTACTCAAGTAACAGGTAACTAGTGTATATGCAAGAAGTGGGAGTTGCTTCTTCTCTTATTAGATCTTTTAATATCAACCCACACTGCTTCTGTGTGGAATGTGGCATCTAATAGAAATAGCAAAACTTTACCCAGCCAATATTTCCCCCAAAGGAATGGCAAATGGCAAATGGCAAATACATTTTAAATGTAGCAATCTCTACTTAAAAGAATCAATTTTAAAAACATCTTTGCAACTGATTATGTTCAGCCAGCATCAACTTCCCAGACATTTACTCATCACCCTTTATAATAACTCTATATAAGTGAGCCAAATTGTTGGGTCAGAAAATAAAATAAATCCTTGGGTCCATTCTGTAGAGGTAGTAAGATTTAGATGTAGACAGGCTGGCTCAATCTAAGGTCCAGGTGTTCCTCATTAAATATCAGGACCTGAAAGGCACAAGGCTAATACTGTATCTATCTAAGGCAAATGGAGCTCTAAATGCTGGACCATTCTTATATTCATGGTAGGCATGCTTAGTGAACCCTATTGGTTGAATTTCAGGGAATTACTAGATACCAAAAGTGGAAGGCACTTTGTGAAGTCCATTCTTCATTATATAGCTGGGAAAACTGAGGTAGAGTGTCAGATAGGATGACCAGCAGTTTACTGGAATAGTTTTCTGGTAAATAAAACAGGAGCATTTTCTAGAAAAGTTGTTCTTATAAATAGGTTTAGAAGACAGAATTGTGCCCAGTGGGTCACCTGAGATATTATGAAATATGTCTTACTTTTCAGCTGTTAGAATGATGTGAGGCCTATATAAGAGGTGCCTTATTTCAGAAGAGACACTTTAGACATTTTTCATATTCAGACATGCTAAGCTAACTTCAAGCAATACTCAGCACCTGTTTTATTGTAGTGTCCTTTTAGCATAATTGATTTTCAAAAGCATAAATAGTGAAAGCCTCCCTTTGCCTTACCATCCTCATTAACAATACAAACTTCCCAGTGTTCTTTCCTTGACAGCATATCTCAATCATCCAGTATTCCCTTAAATAGGAGACTATCTAGCCATTTTAGGGCATTTTCAAGGAGGTAGTTTCTTAGATTTGTTTTAAGAAAATTCTACATGGTATGATGTTTTCATGGATATTTTTGTTATTGTTTATGTGAAATAGTGTCTCCATGTAGCCCATGCTAGTCATGAACTCCAGATCATCTTGCCTCGGCCTCCTGAGTATATGGAGTTATAGGCATACACCACTGCCTTGGAGATTTTTACTAAGGAATTTAAAACATAATTGTTCAAAGTGGAGAGAAGTAAAGGGTCTCTATGAGGAGTAAGATGCTGAAGCTGAAGCTATGAGATTACAGCCAGAAGATCCAGACCTAAGTAGTCTTGTTGGAATAAGAAATATGCAAGTCATTAGCAAAAAATTTTCAGTTCTCTGAGCTGTAAAATAGGCAATATCTATTTCACAGGAGTCTGTCATGCATGTGTAAGATTACATGTACCAATTTGTTTAATAAAACCATTTAAAACAGTAGAATAATAACATGCTGCATTAATCCACACTTCTTTTAAAGTAATTATTTTGAATAATTAAAAAGAACAAAGGGGAAAAATCCATTTTATCTGATCATTTGTTCTGAGAAATACAGTCCATATACTTACCTTTAGAAAATAATAGATTTTTTCTCTTTCTTTTTTTAAATATATTTTTATTGGGTATTTTATTTTCATTTCAGATGTATCCCTTTCCCCATTTACCCCCCACCCAGGAATCCCCTATCCCATCTCCTCTCCTCCTGCTACTAGGAAGGTGTGCCCCACCCACCCACCCACTCCCACCTCCCTGCCCTTGAATTCCCCCACACTGAGGCATCCAGACTTCACTGGACTAAGGACCTCCTCTCCCACCTATGCCCAACAATGCCATCCTCCCCTACATATACAGCTGGAGCCATGGTTCCCTCCCTATGTCCTCCCAGACTGGTGGTTTAGGACTCTGGGGAGCTCTGTTTGGTTGGTATTGTTGCTCTCCCCATGGGGCCACAAATCCTTTCAGCTCCTTCAGTCTTCTCTCTAACTCCTCCATTGGGAACCCCATGATCAGTTCAATGGTTACCGTGTGCATCTGCCTCTGTATATGTCAGGCTCTGGCAGACCTCTAAGGAGACAACTAGATCAGGCTCCCTGTCACATGTACTTCCTGGTATCCACATCACCGTCTACCTTTGGTGATTGCACATGGGATGGACACCTAGGTGGAACAGTCTCCAGACCACGCCTCCTTCAGTTTCTGTCCCCACACTTTGTCTCCATATTTGCTCCCATGAGTATTTTGTTACTCCTTCTAAGAAGGACTGAAGCACCCACACTTTGGTCTTCCTTCTTCATGAGCTTCATGTGGTCTGTGAGTTGTATCTTGTGTATTGCAAGCTTTTGGTCTAACATCCAATTATCATGTGACTGAATTACCATGTGTGTTCTTTGTGATTGGGTTACCTCACTCAGGATGATATTTTCTAGTTCTATCCATTTCCCTAAGAATTTCATGAATTAATTGTTTTTATAAAGCTGAGAGGTACTCCATTGTGTAAATATACCACATTTTCTGTATCCATTCCTCTCTGGTTCTCAGGGTTCTTTCCAGCTTCTGGGTGTTATAAATAAGGTGCTATGAACATACTGGAGCATATGTCCTTGATATATGTTGGAGCATCTTCTGGGTATATGCCTAGGAGTGGTATAGCTGGGTCCTCAGGTAATGCTATGTGGGGTACAGAGCTATGTGGGGTAAAGAATTCTCAACCAAGGAAATTTGAATGGCCGAGAAGCACCTAAAGAAATGTTCAGCATCCTTAGTCATCAGGGAAATGCCAATCAAAACAACCCTGAGATTCCACTCATACCAGTCAGAATGGCTAAAATCAAAAACTCAAGTGATAGCAGATGCTGGCGAGGATGTGGAGAAAGAGGAACACTCCTCCATTGTTGGTGGGATTGCAAGATGGTGCAACCACTCTGAATCAGTCTGGCGGTTTCCTCAGAAACTAGATTTTTTGACAAATTAGATGGCTTAAAAATGACTGATGTCATGTTGGGGTTTGGGCACCATCAGGAAAAGTATAACCATGAAGACCTAAATTCATTCCCCAATACCAACAGGAAAAAGTTGGCTGTGACAACATATGGCTTTAATCTCAAAGGTAAAGAGATGTAAACAGGAGGATCCTAAGCCTCAGTGATAAGCAAGGCTAGCCTAATTGGCAAGCTTCAAGTCCAGTTGAGAAATAACACAAGTTAACTTTTGACCTCTACACATTCATGTACACTACACACACACACACACACACACACACACAGGCATATATATACACACCAGTATCTGTGTTTTTATCTAGAATCTAAATGAACTTGTTTAAGCATAAGTATATATTTGAATAGATTATGTTAAATAAAACCATTTCCTTCATCTTTGAAATGAAAAACTGTTCTTTGTGACATTGTATTTGTATTTCTGTCACATTGATACCGTCATGACAACCCTCAATTCTGCAGCAGAATAAACACATAAATATATATGTAATTAGTGATTATGGCTTTTTTGCAAATATCATCTTATCAATAGGCAAAAAATGTTCTGACCTATGTTCCTATCTTCCCACCAAGACAATGCCAAATTTATCTGATTACTCAAACAATATTGGAATAATTCCTTCCCCTGGAATGTTGTTCCCTGTGAAATAGTTTACTGTTTGATCATGCTTAGGAGATTGTTGGGAGTATCAAAGACTACATGTGAAAATAAGTATTATATCTTAATTTTGTAGGTGAAAGGTAGGTAGGATGCGAGTAGGATGATAAATCACTGTGGGAAGTTCTGAGCATATGTTCCTATGCCAGAAATGAGAATTTCTTTTGAAATTTCAAGTTTATTAGGTCAGCTCTCATTCAGTCTGCTGGAATGTCATACTTGAGTATGATCACATCCATATCTCATCAAAAGGTCCTTGGCAGTGTCTCATGCATGCAAAGTAGCTACTGTTCAACTTGTTTATAATCCTTTTAAAATGTTATTAATAATACACTTTGACCCTACTGTAAAACAAAGGAGATGTATTTAAAATACTTTGGATTTCAAATATTAGGGATTAAATAAAGTAGGGGCCATATTCTTTTACAGATAGAAATACAGGCTGACATTGAGACTGCATTTCTTGTGGTTTTATATGTGGTCAACTATTTTTCCAACAGAATATTGGTACAAGACACAGAAGCGATCAAAACAGAAAGTTCTTTTGACTGATTCTTTCTGCTTGCTTCAAATTAGTCAAGTGTTTTATTGATTAGAGCTCACTTAATTATAACTTCTCAGAGGGCTGCATCTATATGGAATTTTTACATTGGGTACTCAGTAGATTCTTAGTGAATGAAGGACTTAATAAAGAATGTGATTGGGTTACTTCACTCAGGATGATATTTTCTAGTTCCATCCATTTATATATGAATTTATCAAATTCATTGTTTTTAATAGCTGAGTAATATCATCCTGAGTGAAGTAACCCAATCACAAAAGAACATACATGGTATTCACTCACTGATTATTGGATTTTAGCCAGAAGCCTGAAATACCCAAGATTCAACTCACAGACCACATAAAGCTCATGAAGAATGATGACCAAATAGGGGAGCCTTCAGACCTTCTTAGAAGGAGTAACAAAATACTCAAGGGTGCAAATAAGGAGACACAGTGCAGGACAGAAACTGAAGGAGGGACAGTCTACAGACTATTCCACCTAGATATCCATCCTATGTGCAGTCACCAAAGGTAGAGGTTGATGTGGATGGCAGGATGTACAAGCTGACAGGAGCCTGATAGCTGTCTCCTTAGAGGTCTGCAAGAGTCTGACATACTCAGAGGCAGATGCTCACAGCTAACCATTAAACTGAGCATGGAGTTCCCAATGGAGAAGATAGAGTGAAGGCTGAAGGAGTTGAGAGGATTCGCGACACCATGAGGAAAGCAACAATCCCAACCAACCAGAGCCCCCAGGGTCTAAGCCACCAGCCTGGGAGTGCTTAGGGAGGGACTCAAGGCTCCAGCTATATAGGCAAGGGAGCTATATATAAGTGGGAGAAGAGATCCTTTGACCCATGAAGGCTGGACGTCGTGGGGGGGGGGGGATACTCGAGGGTGGGGAGGTGAGGTACAGGGGAGGGTGGGTGGGGGTACACCAATGTGGAGGCGGGAAGAGGGGGGAAGGGATAGTGAGTTCCTGGGAGGGAGGGGGGGAAATGGGGGTAAGGAGAGAACATCTGAAATGTAAAAAATAAAAAATTTTTCAATAAAAAAAAAAAAAAAGAAATGTGGTTGGCACATATAAATAGAGCTATTAATGACTGGCAATGCTTAAGGCATATGCTTTCTAGAAAAATTTGCAAATTTAAAGAGAGAAAGCATCGTGTTTCATCAATGTGAAGCAGAGAACAGTAGTAGTATTGTAGAATCATATTGTAAGACAAGAATGTTTACGAGAATGTACATCAGATCTTTCCTGAAGCCAGAGAATAAATGGTTTCAACTAAGCAATTCCTTCCTTTTTCATAATCTATTGCAAATTAAAATAAATTTATTGCACATATAACATCACAATTTCTCTACATTACTTGGTTAGAATTATTTTAGGTAGAAATTATGTCTTGTTTTTTAAAATGTAAGATATGTTATAATTAAATAGAATAATGTCACTTTCTCACCTCCCTTTTCTTCCTCCAACCCCTACCTCATATCTCTCCATCTCTACCACCCCACATTCAAAAATTGATAACCTATTTTTTTTATTATTAGTACTACAATATATAAGTAGAATCTGCTAAGATCATTTTTTTGTTATTTGAGTGTATATAGTTTCAGGGCTGACCACTCTGCAGTGGACAATCTGTAAAGGAGCTCACTCATGCTTGGGAGAGGCCAATTCTTCTCCAAGCAGTCATTAATTGTCTAAAATTAATTTTCTAGAGTTGGGAATCTGGGAACAGTTTCCTTTAAACCACACTAACATTGATATTGCCTTTGTATCTGGTCTTGTTTATGTAGCTATTTCTAGGAGACACTGTGTCGCAGCAGATGAATTCTTGGTCTTCTGGCTCTTAAAATCCTTCCAGTCTTCTGCAATGTTCCTGAGTCATAGATACAGGAGCTGTGATGTCGATGCATCTATCTGGGCCTGACTTCCTGTTGTTCTCTACACTATGTCCAGTAGTGATGGTCTCCATCTGCCTTAAAAAGGCTCTTCTTTGATGAGGAGCTGGTAGCTACACCTAACTACCCCTCTCTGCCTCAGTTTACCATATTAGGAATCTGAGGTTAGTAATATTAATTTCATAAAATTATTGGAAGAATTACATGAGATATATAAAAAAACCTTCATACAATACTTTGCTCACTGAAAGAGTTTCATGTTTATCATTATCACATTTAACCTGATGCCACACAGTTGATTAGCACATAGACATTTGAATAAGAGATTGTTGGGGTCTGAGGATGGGTCTGGGATCCACCTTTCAGAGTATGCCTACCCACCCACCCTATCTTGATAATTATTTCCCCTGAAAGTTATTTGAAGTTATCTGTCTTTATTCCATTTTGAGGAACAGGTGGAGAACATTAGCCTTATTAGAAATATGATACACTTAACTGTCTAAAATAAATCATAGAATAAAGCTGTCCTAGTGTTCTAGGGTGCATTTTTCTACTGCTTGATTTCAACAGGCAAAAAGAAAATTATTCATTTCTAATCAGGACAAATGTGAATACCTCCCTTTTCAGATTTACTGAACAAACTGATACAAGAGAAAGTGATGATTTGGTAACAAAATACAGAAGTCTCTAAAAGGAAGGCACCAAACTATGGCTGTGTAGGAAGCTCACTACTGGACCATCTGCTTGCCATTTTTTGGGTCCTGGCTTCCATTCTCAGCACCAGAATCAAAAGTAAGCAAAATTCAATTGTGCAGGAGTTTGAGCATTGGAGAATGAGGAAGTAAAGTCAGGATTCAGCATAGCCCTTTGGCAAATTTATATGGTTTCAACCTCTCTGAGTTGGCTCTTTTATACTTTAGTTAAGTAGTACTTAAAGCTCAGAAATTGATTCAAGGAAAGGAAATAAAGCAGAGAATGTCCTATTCTGGACATTTATCTATGATGAGTATTTATATAAGATCAACTGTGCTGGAGGTGCACCCTCAATGCAACACTGCACCAACTATGTCATTACTCCCATTTTATCAGTGAAGAAAAATCAATTACCAGAATGGTTAACTTGACATCATATCCTTTTTTAGATATTTAGGGGACAGAATCTGTTTATAGTCACAAGTTGAATTTCATGTATAAGAAATGTAAGCTTAGAGAAAAAAGTTATGAAAGTCAATACAGGGGCACAAATGAAGATTTGAGTAATGAGCCAAATCTTCATGCAGTCTCAGTATTTTCTTATTAAGCGTATGAGAACAGTCAGACTTACAACAAATTTTTCTATGACCCACAAAGTATTATCTTTGGTATGTTTATGCTTGTTTAAGTTAAAATTCACTCTATTATATGTCTTTAACTAAAAACCTCCTCTTTCCCTTTACTGTGATGGACAAAGTCATGAAGTATCTAAAATTTACTATGGAGATATCGAAGCACAGGAAAATACAATGGGTTTTTTCTCTCTGCTCCAGTATTAAATTGGGAGGTTTAGACTTTGTTATTCTAATGTGTGTTTAATATTTTCCTTCTAAACGCACCTTTAAGTCTTTTTCTTCCTTCTTAATTTTTAAAAACTAAACCTCAACAATACTGTGGAAGAAACAGAAGACCTTTCCACCACATATGGCTGTGACTCAGTCAGTTACTGACAGCTTAGTAACAGAGTATGTGGCTGACCTGTTCAACTTCCTCTACCACTGTATTTCTCTTAGAAACCTTAAGGATACTTCACAAGACACTTCTTCCATTCTGCTCATAACTAAATTTTTCTTGCGGAGTTCTTGAAAGCTACCAAAACCTTTGAGCAATCCCCAGTATGCAGAGATCTCCTAGTGGTAGGAACTAGCATAAGTATTCAAGTAGCTAATGCTTGACCAGTAAAAAGTATGTAATTACTTAAAAACCTAAACTGAAAATTACTACATGCCAGTCATTATTAAAAGTATTTAACATGTATCTACTTATCTTTACTTATATTCATTTGAGCAGAAAATATTTTCTCACACAAGCCTCAAGAGATAGCTTCTCACATGAACTCTGTTTTCTGTCTGATAGCAGTGGAGCAACTTATCTAGCAACTTACCAGTCATCCAGGCCCAGAATGCATTGGTCAGCTTGTGCTGATTCCCAGCTTTCAGGCAGCTACTTCAGCTTCTCAAACACTAGGAGTCATAACAGGATTTTATTTTGCCCATGCACTTTCCTTCTTGAATTCCAAATGTGTATTTTAAGTGAACTTGACTACTAGTTGTATCAATGGGTTCTTTGTTTAAGACTAACTAGCCATGATGCTCTGGAAGTATCCTGTCTCTGCTGTCATGCTCACTATACATTTGTTTGTATTTGAGATTGAATTTAGGGATTCAGGCTTGCATGGCAAGTGCTTCCTCCACCCAGCTGCCTCCCCAGCCCCTGAAGCAGAATTAAAATGAATTTCATCTAATATATTTAACAAGTTATTATCATTCAAATCAAGTTACGAATGTTTCACCATCTTAAGGAAAAAAGTTTTATAAGCCTTTACATGAGACAGCTCATCATCTCTGCCTATACATTGTTCTATCATTATGAATTAATGTGACCTACTCTTCAAATTAATAGAAATTATTTTAATATCATGGTGTATTTAATACTATTATATGTAGAAATAGCCTGTTTTGTAAATTAATATTGTATTTATGAAAAAAAGATGTCTGTCTTTTGTTCACATTAATTAACTTGAAGTTTTCTTGTTACACAACTCTTTAAACCGAAGGAACCAGTGTTAAAAGTTGTATATACAGGTTGAATTTCAACCAGGGTTTCTAAAATTTTTAATTTCATGCTTTCTAGAAAGTGAGAAAACATCAAGAATGATATTTGTACAAAATATTAGATGCTTTGCGGTGAAAGTAGAAGTCAGCCTTTAAATGAGATAAGAAAATTACTGTCATAAAATCTAGTGTCATTGACGGGCTATTTTATTTTTAATTTTATTTTAAGAAAACATTGCAAATGAAAAACAAATCATACACCAAAATCAACCAGACCCCAAAACTGTACAATTCAATAATTCCCTATACTGATGGACTTTTTTCATTAAAACAAAACCAAAACCAAAAAAAAAAAAAAAAAAGAACCAAATACAAACAAACAAACAAACAAAAAGATGTCCTTACTTGTTCCACACAAAATCTAGTTACAAAACTTGACCTTGAGCAATCTACATTTTTTTTACAGGACCCAAACCTCTCACTTGTTGCCTTACAGCCAAATGTATCTGACTAATTAGAAATCCTCTTCCCCCTTAGCAAACACTTCTTAACAGGATGATTTCCAATTAGACGTTGTTTTACTCTATTAAACGCACTTCCTGTCTAACACTCCTGTACCAATGGTGAAATGAAAACAAAGGCAGGGAATTCTTTTCTGCAAATGTCTTAAAAGATTTCGTTATTTTATGGGACTTGTGTGGTCTTTTATACCTTTTATATGGAATTTGCTAAATAGATTCAGTTCGGTAAGCATTACTTTAGTAATTATGATTCCAAGTTCTACAAGCCAATTTAGTTTAACATTGCCTTCTCATTTTGTACAAGCTGGCTGTTGATAACAAGATAAAGAAATATATGCTAGCTCTAAGTGTAAGAACTCTTTGTTGCTTCCTAAATTAGTCCGGATGCTGGAGTGGATATATAAAATAATTTCCCAGTGTTTTGCACAGCAGTATATAATTGTCAATTCTTGTTTTCAAATGCATTGACTGACTCACTCTTTACTGTGTATCAACAGTGAACCACAATAAAATCAAAGAGCAAACTCATTTTAGCAACTTTGTCTTAGGAGATGTCCGGCAGAAGCCTCCTCCTTCTGTACATTCCCACATTTTGTCACATTTTGAACAATGAAAACTATTGACCCAAGTAGACAGAAACAATCATGGCTTTTGTTCAGTGAGCGCTCAACAGCACAAACCTTCTTATACTTTTATGAGGACAGAAACACACTTTCCGTTTCTTCCTGGAGTGGGGGTATCTGCATTTCAATGATAGCAATGAGATACAGGGAAATATAAAAATTCAGAGTCAGAAAAAAAAAAAAATAAAACCACTTCTGTGTTTCATAAAATGCTGCCAAAATTAATTTATCTTCTGGCAGTGCTAAACCATAATTTTGTTAATTTCAGTTAATCTTTATTACTTCAAAGCCATGCTTTAAAATAATACTTAAATTTGTGTAAATTTTAAATAAAATCCCTTATTTAACTTTTATCCAGATTTTAAGGCAAAATCAGTAACCCTTGTTCTGTGGACTTGACAGCATAATTCTTAAGGTTACTTGTAACACATTAACACAGCTGTGGCCAATAACTACACTGTCTCTATTATTCTCCAATGATATGAAATTAAAATGAAATGGAAATGTTTATTCCATAAATTGTGGGCGACACTATGAGTAAATAATAAATTGTAAGGATTTGCTTGAAAGCAAAAAGACTTCCCTCATTCAGCTAAAACGAGAGGTAACTTGATGCTAAATTTGTCCAAATAGGCAGAGACAACTTACCATCCTGTCAAGACATTCAAATATACAGAGAATTATTTCAATCTTTGAATGTTCAGGTGCCATGAGACATTATGTTCTTATTCACAGGGTGAATTGATTTGTCCTGATTTGACAAGTTATTTTTATGTGAAGACAGATTTTCTTTATGGGAAATTTTAGATAAGGCTATTTTGGGTTTGTTTGCTTCTACTATTTTTTTTAAATAAAAAAGTATTTGGGGCTGTTTTAGAATCTGCATGCTAAAATTCTTTAGTCTTGTTGATGGTATTATTTCCCTTTTAAAATATAGCCCTATCATATTTAATCATCTCAATTCAAAATTCTTTAACTTGTTTGTACCAACTGATAATTTGAAGCAAATCAAATTATTGAAGGTTGTTAATTCTGAAATAGATAAGTACCATGTCTCAACATGGCACCTGACATCTATTTTGCTTGAAATAAGATACTTTTTATTCAACAGACACATGCCAATCAACAGTAATGCATAGCAAAATGCCATAACTAAATATATAAGGATAACTTATTCACATGGGTTTGCAAATTGATCCTCAAGATGTTAATGACTTTGGGAAATGATAGAAAGAAGGTAGCGAATGCAATGAAACTAGAACTACAAATTCAGTGTTCTTAATTTGCCCTCCAAATACATTCATGCACTGAGATACTGTGCAAAAGAAGTGCAGACTGCAGATCACACAGTGACTAAAACTTATAACGCAGATTGCCAGAGTCATTTTAATATATTAAGTTATTGTTGCTGGTGTTGTTATTACAGAATCACTGGGCTACTTCCAGACCTATTAGAGTATTGAAATTATAAGAACTAGTCACAGATTATTCCAGAAAGAACCTTTGGCAATTAAGAAGATTCAGAATTGTTGGCTATCTAGGACTGAAGGGCCATTAGATAAAAGTCTGAGGGACTGACTGAAAAAAAAAGAACAACTTTTCAGTTCCTACTTTGTTTTCTCATTGAAAAAAAAAGTGCACAAAATGTTTCAGGGTAATACCATGTGCTCTGCTGAGTGGTGCTTTACAGAGTTCAGCTCTCCTGAACCCAAATTTTCTTGAAAATTACCCCAGAGCAGTGATTCTCAACCTTCCTAATGCTGTGACTCTTTAATACAGTTCCTCATGTTGTGGAGATCCCCATCCATAAAACTATTTCATTGCTAACTCACTACTTTTATGAATTGTAATATAAACACTTCATATGTAGGATATATGATGTGTGACTCCCTGTGGAAGGGTTATTTGACTCCCCAAAGGAGTTGCAACCTACAGGTTGAGAACTACTGTTTCAAAGCCTCATGAAATGGAGATGCCATTTTTGCTAATAAATACCCTAAGAATTGTAGCAAGGCAAATGAGAACGGGAAAGGGGAGTTCTTGCCATATTGTACTTTAAAGGTGCAACTGAAGTGTGTTTCTGTGTTGAATTGTTCTTTAAAGCTACCCGTTTCCTACTTTCAGGTGCCAAGTGCAGTAGTACTGTGTGCAGAGTCACATTCTCTCTTCAGCTATCACTTTCTGCTTATCCTACTTGTCTTTGAGTTTCATTCCTACCTATTTCAGATTTTAAAGTTTAGAGATGCAAATAGAATTTGCCCTTTTGTAGCAGTCAGAGGTCCTGTATTCTACTTATGGTAGCACTAACTCAGCCAGCCCCATTCTATGACCATTACCTCACTGAAAGCTTATACCAACAAAAGGTCATTCACAGTTGGGTACAGTTTATCACTGGATGTGTTTCTTACCACATGCTGGTAGGTGTTTGCCATCATGAGTACTTCATGCCAAATTAAAATCTGCTGCCCTCCATTTGGTAAACATTGATTTTTCTCTCCTTCCCCCACTTTGGCACCAAATACTGACTAAGTACACTTGAATTTTATCTAACAGTTTCTTTAGCTGGGCTTCAGCTAAGGGATCTGTGATTATTAGTAAATGATACTATGCATTTAGCCAAGAAAGTTTTGAACTCATTGAAAACTCCATTGTAGTGAAGAGTACTAAGGCAAAGTAGCTTCCAAGAAGACTTAAGATCAAGAACTTTGTTTTACATGACTTTTGTAATGACACATCTGGGATTGTAATTCCAGATGCATAATGCATCAAAAGAATGCAGTGAGTGCATTATTAACAGATAATATAATGAGAGGATTATGCATTATATGTGGCCTACAAAGCACACATTTAGCCCTTAAATATTTATAAAATTAGAAAAATAGAAGACATTTTTTGTAATTATCAGAAAAAAGCAAAATTTGAGGTATTGATTACAACTGAAAAGCAGAATAAGAAGAAAGTGATTCTTACAAGTTTTGCTATTCATTTCGCATTCCAAAAATCAGATATAGTGTTGACCTTGCAGAAGTTGTGTAAGAATTGATGTGCCTGTGAGTATAGCACATAAAAAGGGAATACAGCCTGAAAAAAAAAAAAAAAAAAAAAAACACAGCAGAGAGAAAGTACAAAAACTAACTGCTAAAAGTACATAGAAATATCTGCAGACAAAAAGTACATTAAGACCACTCAGGTGAAACAAAAAAGCACTGAACCATTCTATGTATGTTAAGTTCCTTAACAACTTAATGTAAACAAGCAATTAAAACAAACCCTACTAAACTATTATAGTTGGGTTATGGTAATAAGTTTAGTTGACACTACACTAAAAGCAAAACAAAACATAAAACAAAAAACCATACACAATTTTAAAAGGTTAAAATTAATACTGATTAAATGTTTAGTTCACAATTGTAATTCTCAAAGTGTATATTATAACCATCCAGAAGGCTTATAAAAGTATTCAGAGACACTGGATATTTTGCAGTGATCTTGCTTCATTTGATCTCTATTGGGTCAAAAGAGAGTATTTCTAACAGGTCCTTCCATGATGGTGATGCTGCTCATCCTGGGTTACACTCAGGAGGAAGAGTATGTCTGTCTGAGAAAACAATCTTATATAATGGTTCTGAGATGGAAATCCGCTTCCTATTTTAAAAGAGCGATGTAGAACTCAGAGGTATTTTTGTGGCGTTAATTGTGATGATGGAATCAGAGGTGCTTGCATGCATTCAGACCACATCAAATAGCACAGTTATATGTCTGTAGTCTTGTATATCAAGTACAACTCAACAAACACATTTTGGGAAAAGGAGAATGAGGAGGCCTCTGGCCAAATAGAATTTAGAAAGAGGGCTCAAATCGAGAAATAAAGTCAGAGATATGTAAGAGTGTGGTTGAAATAAAGGGCTTGGGAGTGCACTAAAGGGACTTGCATTTTGTCTAAAAGTAAAGATAATCTGATTTCTATTTTACTGCTACAATGAGAGTAAATGAAAAGAGAGTAAAGAGAAAGAGCATAAATGACTTGGAAGGATGTTGCAGCAATGAAGGCTTGAGATAATTTATTAAAGAACTTATACAGTAGTGGAAGTGATAAGATGTATTAGCACGTGGAGACAACATGATTTTCTGACAAGACAACATATATTATTGAACAGCAGCTGAAACAATCAAAGATGTTACCAACAATTTTATTTGGAGCAAAGAAAAGGATGGAGGTACTACCTGCTAAAATAGGATGGCTGTGGGTAGAACAAACTCAGGAGAGGAAGCTAAGTCTTCAATTTAGGGTATGTACAAGCTCAGATTTATAACCTGATAGTGACTATTGTAATAATATCTTATAACCATTCATTATGCATTTGTGGATAAATTATCTCAGTTCGATGAGTCTTAATTAAGTTCACATGGTTAAGACTGGCAGTCTTCCACACTAACCCTTGAGAGACGTAAGACCCTAGGGAGTAGGGAGGCCTGGTGGGGGTGGGGTTGGGGGGAACATCCTCTTGGAGACATGGAGAGGAGGAATGGAATAAGGAACTATGGGAGGGAGGACTGGGAGGGACCAATGGCTGGACTTTTAAAAGATAAAAGTAATTTTAAAGAAAAAGTAAAAAGAGTAGCAGTTCTCTAGGCCTTCCTGCACATATGTAACAGATGTGTAGCTTGACCTTCATGCGGGTCCTGAACAACTGGAACAGGGCTATCCGAAAACCTGTTGCCTATACATGAAATATGTTCTACTAGCTGGGATGCCTTGTATGGCCTCAGTGGGAGAGGAAGTGTCTAGCCTTACAGAGACTTGGAGTGCTATGGTAGGAGTATACCTGTGGGGGGGGGGGGGTCTCACCTGCTCAGAAAAGAAGGGGAGGGGGTAAGGAGGAAGGATTATGGGAGGGGTGACCAGGAGGGGAGCAGTGAGCAGGATATAAGGTGAATGCTTAAAATAATAAAATTAAACAAAGAGTGGTGATCCTAAGAATAAGCTGCTTTTACATTGTTCTGGATGACCAACCATTTCTGGTATTGTAGTAGGCCAACATAAAGCACCTTTAAGATTTGTTTTAAGTCAAATATATCATTACTGACATCATATATTTAAAATATTGCAAAAAGATTCTAACTCCACTTCTACTCCACCCAAATCTACTTTGATTAAAGATTTTAAACTGAGCAGCGATAAAGGAACTTAAAACAAATTACTGCTGTTCAGTTTAAAATCTTTAATCAAAGTAGATTTGGGTGGAGTAGAAGTGGAGTTAGATTCTTTTAGCAATATTTTAATATATGATCTCAGTAATAATACTTTTGGTTCTCAATCTGAAAAACACAATGATGCTACAAATACTTTCATTATCCTCAGTCTTATATTGAAATAACTTACATCTTCTAAGTATGAGAGCATCTGTTGAACACTGGTAGAAATAGTGTCCTCAAAGTCTGAAATAAGTAGAGATATTTGGGCTACTCTTTCAACAGCTGAGTTAGTACTATATTCTAGTGACACAAAGGATTTGAATTCTGATCAGTGTTGCTACTATTACTATCTTCCTGTATATCTGGCCACATCATTACTCCTTTCTGGGTTATAGTTCTCTTACTTGAGAAACTAAGGTTTTGGCCTCTGTGATCCCTATGTTTACTCACAGTAATTACACTTAGGTCAATTTCAGTCTTTAAGAAAAAATCCAAGATTGATCTATTTTATTATTTGTTTCACCTAGCTTCCTTATGTGTCTATTTATCTGAGCAACTGGTTACACTTGAACTGTTTGACATCTACCATTGGAACTTGGCATCTCACATTTGAAAGATAAAACCAAAAACAATACAACAGAGTTAATAGTGTAGCTCAGTTGTGGACTGCTTATTTAGTATGCATCTTAGTGGGGATTTTATTGTTCTGATAAAACATCACTGAGACCTAAAATGACCTGGGGAGGAAAGGCTTTATTTCAACTTACAACTCTTAGCCTAGACTCCATCACGGAGTGATGGTCATAGTAAGAACTCAAGCAGAGTCAGAACCTGAAGGCAAGGCTGAAGCAAAAGTCAGGAGGAATGCTACTTACTTAGTGACTTTTTTTCTCCAGGGCTTGTTTAGCCTGATTTCTTATAGCACCCATCCCAGGGGTGACACCACCCACAATGAACTTGGACCTGCTACCTGAATCATCAAGAAAATGTACCACAGGCTTGTGCATAGGTCAATCTGATAGTAGCATTTTCTCAACTGAGGTGCCTTCTTCCAAAATGACTCAAGTTAATGTTGAATTGACATGTGAAACCAGCCAGGACAGTATGTATAAGATCCTGGGTTTAATTTACCCATACAAAAAAATCACAGATATGGGGTAAGTATACCAAATGTTGAAGTCAGAGCCTTGTATCCTTTCTCTGACTCCATTATTAGCCTTTGATTCAATTGTCACCTAACTTCAGAAAATTTTTCTTCTTGCACCTAGGAGACTACTCTTTATCATACCACACATCTTAGAATAACATATATAAAACTATTTATATAGGCTGGGGAATAGCGTTGTTGGTAGTTTGCTGTGTGAACATAAGGGCATTTACTTCTATCCCAAGCACCTTTGGAGATAGCCAGCTATCAAGGTATATACTTCAATTCCTAGCATAATGGAGGCAGAGATAGAATATTTCAAGTTCATTGGTAGGCCAATCTAGTGAGGCAGTAAGAGACTGTCAAAAATAATCTGGATGGTTCCTGTGGAATGACATTTGAGACTGTGTACTGGGCTCAAATGCTGTCTATATACAATTCATATACATAAAAACTTGAGAAATAGTAAAGTGGTTTTCAAGTATAAATTGAATCAGTATATCTTTTAACCTTCATCAGAGAAAAATTTTCTTGCACTGGATGGGTTAACAGAGAATCTCCCAACTGATCAACATGAAGAGAATAAAAGATTCAGGAGTGTTCAGTTCTAAATTTTATATATATATATTATCCCTCCTCAAAAGGCTGAGAGTTCATCTCAGAAGAAAGGACAGAAAGATTGTGAGAACCCAAGGTGATGGATGATTTTAAGGTAACAGTGTAAAGTTGTACATATGAAGTCACCTTGATTGTGACAGCACTCATGAGGTCCAGGCAAGATTAAACCAGACAATATACAAACATGGAGAGTTGGCACAAAATCGTACTGCCAGCTGAGAAGCACTGGAATTTGATAGTTTTAGCGGAGAAAGCCAGTTTTCTTTAGTGGTTTGACTCCTGGTATATCAATCAAACTGCAGGGAGGACCTACACCCAAGAGAAGTTTGCCAAAACAAATTGGACTTGAAGTTGAGTGGGTAAGGAAGTAAGGGTAGAGAGAGTATATTTGTGGGAGGAGGAATGATTGTGGCCAAAATACACTGTAGGAAATTCTCAAAGAAACAATAAAATATTTTAAAAGGAAATAAATAAAAAGTGGGGAATGCATATGTCATTGAGCTGAACATACTACCAAATAAACTTGGCATCTTCCCAATGTGGTACAGAAAAACAATAAAAATCATATATGACATTAGGATGTTTTCAATTCTTTGAGAAGAAGTCAGCCCTCATCCTATGAAGGTGACTAGATAATCCTAGAAGGTCTTCACATAAGTTTCTTTTTTTTTTTTTTTTTTTTAATTTAATGTAGTTAACGTTTGTAGGCTCCTCTCCTAGACTCCTAGTTTAGGGATATAGTTATTATCCTTTGAAGATTTCAAAGATTAGAAGATTTTCCCCTTGGGGTCTAATAGTCCCTGCATAAACAATCTGATAGCATTCATAGTATCTACTTAAATCCTTTTAGGCTTGTTTTCTCAACTATGAAAGGAGAAACATTATACTTATACCATACACATGTTGAATGATCAAATAGAAGTACAGTGTTTAGACTATTGTAAGAAGGAGAGATGTAGTTGTCCTACTTAAGTGATGTAATTTGATTGATGGTTTAAAAGCCTTCTAAGTCTCTTCTTCCCAGATAGAAATATATCTGACCTTTTATTAACACCACCTCATTCTCCAAAATGCAAATATCCAAAAGGAACTTTCTTACAGAACATAAGGTTGTATATATAATTCCACTTCTGGGTATCTGCTTTCAAAAAAAGAAAAGAAAACATATGGATGAATTGCAAGTGAAAGGAGCACAAAAGGAAGGTGAAAAATTTTCTCATCAATTTTGTAAGATCTTGTTGGGCTGGATTGATGGTAAATTTAACTCAAACTATGGGTGAGACAAATGATCAGCAGTAGACAATGCAGGGATATTGAGATCTGGGACTTGAAAGAATCTCCTTGTTAACATAATTTGATAGCTGCTAAAAAATAGGCAAAATCTCCCTGTATATGCTGTCCTGGATGTAGCTGTAATTAAACAAAGTGGAATCTCATTTAGAGGTGGCTTGCCTCTGACTTAGAATTTCCTCCTGAATTTCCTTTGTTAGGAAAGGACTGCCTTGACTTAAGTAGTACCTACTTAGCTTATGCCTGACTAATCACATGCAAATGAAGATCAAATAAACTCCACCCTCACACAAGGCATCAACAGGGGGTCCATTTCCAGCCTGGAAATAATAACCTAACAAGTGTGCTCTCCCCTGGGGTGGAAGTCACTGGCTGCCTCCTGTGTTTTTTGCCTCTCTGCAGATGGTGTGTGTTTGGGGCTGCTCTTGGGAGGTCATTAACCTACAGAGGGGACATTTGGTGCCTTTTGCTGTTTTACTTAAGAAAAAGCAGAGATGAGTTTTAAGGTGAAAGCTTCCTCCTTATAGATACAGTGGCCAGTGACATGCGTTGCCTGTTTTGCCTTCCAAAATGGATATGAGTATAATAGACTTCCGCTGACTTTAAACACAGCAATCTGAACGAATAAACAGCCTCAAGGCTTAAAGGTGAAAACTGTCATAAGAGTTCATCTGGATAAAAAGTGGCAAATTTAGAGTGATGATGATTATTCTAAATGGAGGAGCTCTCTCCCTTGTGCTCGCTCTCTCTCTCTCTCTCTCTCTCTCTCTCTCTCTCTCTCTCTCTCTTTCTCTCTCTTTCCTCAACCATGAGTCAGTAATAGGAATTATTCAAGGCTCCTGAATAAACTGCATTAAGAAGAAAAAAAAATAAAATAAAATAAAATAAAATGGAGGAGAGTGGTGTACATTTATTCATGAAAAAGTTATTTTAATTACCTGTTCAATTATCTATTCACTTTTCAGGAATAGTTTGCATGAATTTCTTGCTTAAGACAACAAAAGCATCTGGGACCTTGAGGTAAACTGAACAAATCATGACCCATTTTCGAGATTATCAGTTTAAAGCTTGGGGAATTAAGTGACATATCCAAAAGTGTATGATTAAGAGGAAAGTAGAATTACAGCACAACACCACAGTGATTTCTGTCTGTTTTAAAGTTTATGCTAGGAATACATTTCTCATCTTTTCAAGCAGAACTAAGGGAAGAAATAGTCTACTTTTTGAACTTAGCATCACTCCCCATTTACAAGAGCTCTTTCATTCTCTTCTAAGTCTAGTTTTAGGACTTATATAATCTATATAATCTTATATAATTTATAACTTTGATTTGACATAAAGGGTAAATTAGGTAGTACAAGGTCATGTGCTCTCAGTACAAATCCAAAATAGTAATTTAGAATTTGAAAACCTTGGAGAAAATTCTCAAACTTTGCTTTTGAATTTATTATAAAGAATAAATTAAAGGAAAAATAAAAAGGATTTTGATAGTTATAAAAATAAGAAAATGGAAAAAAGAATAAATCACTTAATTAGCCTACGAGCCATCTAAGTAATATATCTAGAGTCCTTTCTAGAAAGACCTCAGGAAAAAAAATCCTTTATTACTGCTTGCTTACTCATCTATACACACACACACACACACAAACATGTACATGCACACGCACATGCACACGTGTGCACACACACACTTACTGAATCAGTGACTTTTATATAGTCTCCCTAGTAACTCAGGCCAAACAACTAAGACTTATCCTTCATTCATTTTTCTCATTTGAACACTCAACGCATCAACAAGTCCTATTGTTTCTGTATGTCCAAACTATAACGAGAATCAATAATTTCTTATAACAACAACTACCTCATTTACCTGAAAATTCTGCATAATCTTGCCTACCCCTGACACAGTAGTACCAACAATACACGCCACTTAAATTAACACCTTTCACTATTTTCCCAATATACTCTGCATACTCATTAGACTCTACAAGATCTAGCTCTCTGCCTACCATTCATGATCCTGTTACATAATGCCCCCATATGCTAAACATTCTTCAACTAAAGTTTCTTTGTTTCCCTTGAAGTGTGAAATGTGATCTTTTGGGGTTTTTTTGTATCATTTTTCCCTCTCAAATATCATTAATTTATCCATTCAGAATGTTTGCTTCTTGTTTGGATGAATAAGTCCTTCACGCTGAAAGCTCTGCATTCATATCCTTAATTATTATTTCCTCCCTCCTCTCTTCATTTTATTGATATCATAACAGTTAATAGTCATCTGGTTTCTTGTTTGACTTATATACTTGGTCTCCATTTGCCAAAATGTAAGCTGTGTTAGAGCAGGGATTTCATCTTGTTAGATCAATGCTGTATTCCTGAAATATCAAAAATACCTAAATATGCCCAATGTATAGCAACAGTACACAGTAACTGAGAGAGAGAGAGAGAGAGAGAGAGAGAGAGAGAGAGAGAGGAAGGAAGGAAGAAGGAGGAGGGAGGGAGGGAAAGAAGGAAAATTATAGTGGGGAGAGTAACTATTAAACATTGGATGAAGGTGGCAGTAATATGCTAGATGACTAGAGTTGACGGAGTTCCATATTACAAAAGGATGCTCAGATACTCTTTCAATGTGGAGAAATATTATGAAGGACCAACATGTTCATTAGCTTGTCAAAGTGTTCTTTAGAGAAATTTGAGAAGCAATGAAATAGTCTCCTTGTTTAGATACAGTCTTTCTTAAATTTCTTGCAAAGATGCATTTCTTTTAATCCATACTTATTCCTTTGCCACAAAATATAGTATGACTTACTGGCAAAAGTGCTGGTAAACTAATAATATTTATTAAGTTCCTGAGATACACTCCAAGGTATCTTGATAAAATTTTTCATATAAATTAAGCTGGTCATTTACTTATGGAGTATGAAGTGTCTCTTTGAATGTATTGTTGTCAATATTTTAAAAAATTTGAAATTATGATAAATGTTCTAAGATACCGCATGAATCTCTAATGGTAGTATTTTATATACCATGATAGAGCACGTATTGATTCCTCTCAATTTATATGAGGACAAAAGAAGCTAAATTGGAAGAAACTGAAATTTTCTTCTCCTTCAGGTACTCATGATTTATTAATCTCCCATTTATTTATTTGCTATTGTTTTCTGGTCATCTGCCCCCTCATATATCCAAAGAAGTAATTTCAGGCAAGAATCTAAATCTTAGGCTAGAATAAAGAAGTAATTTCAGGCAGGAAGCTAGAACAAGGAAGTAGGCTTCAGACATGAAAATGACTTTGGGCTACGACAGGGAAATTGGTTCAGATATTTTGGTCATCCTGATAAGTCTTTTTTTTTTTTTGATGTTTATTTTTTCTTTTATTAAAAACAGATTCTTTCCTCATATAATATTTCCTGATTATACTTCCTCTCCTTCTACTCCTCTCAGTTCCTCCCCATCTCCCCTCCCTCTGGATCCATTCTGATAAGCCTTTAAATACAGTGATCAAGGGAGTGCTTACAGAATTTTGTTTATTGTCTTGCTTGTTCTTTGACCATTTGTGTTTATTGTCTTGCTTGTTCCTTGACTATTTGCATTTATTGTACTGCTAGTTACTCAACCTAGAACTTACCTTAATACTTGCATGTAATTAAAATGGTATAAAAGCAAAAAGGAGAAGGGGAGATAGGATAGGGATTTCTAGGGAGGGGAAATGGGGAAAGGGGATGGTGTCTGAAATGTAAATAAATAAAATATCCAATAAAAATAAGTTCTTGTGAATTAACTTTAATAATTAGGCTGAGCATAGTGGAATGGGTCTGCTTAGTGCTGCTGAAGGTAGCACATTAGTGAGATAGAGGCGTCTATTTATAGGGTGTCCTCACTACTGTTCTCATTAAACAATTACATTAATATGTTCATAATACTTATGCCAAAGACTAAGCTAGTGTAGTAAATGGCATTATGAACACATGACTCTTAGAGGCAAGGGAGCTAAGCTTTGTAGGATAACCTAATCACCCTAAGCACAAACAGATAATAACATAGATTGAAAACTGATAAACATACCACAATCTATGTACATGTAATGAATCTAGTTGTTTAGTCACCCAGATACCTATGCTCACACCATTTACAGATAGTGTGCCCAGAAAAGGCCAAGGAAATTGAGGGATTTTACTTTAAACATCAATTCTTTAATTTTAAGTAACTTTTTGTGATTCAATCAATGAGCAAAAGTCTAGATGAATACATCAAAAAAAACTGATGGAGATGTGGCTCTGGAATATGACTGATTTAAAAAATCTCCATGTGTGGGATGAAATGGTAAAATAAGAACCAAGAGGAGATGTATACCTTACAAATAGTTTTTCTATTTTCTTCTTGTATGATTTATTAATTAATCCAGAAGATATTCATCGAAAACCTATTATGAACTAAGCAAAGTGATAGATACTTGGGTTATATATATATAAAATGAGGGGTCAGATGATCAGAAAACAATAGCAAATAAATAAATGAGAGATTAATAAATCATGGGTACCTGAGGGAGAAGAAAAATTTCAGGTTCTTCCATTTTAGCTTTGTCTGTTCTTAGATAAATTGAGAGGAATCAGTATGTGCTCTATCATGGTATATAAAATACTACCATTAGAGATTCATGGGGCATCTTAGAACATTTATCATGGCTTCCATTCTTTTCCTTAGAAAAATAAATAGCAACCAGGATCAGTGATACATGCCTGTGTCTAGCACTATGGTAACTAAAGCAGGAAGATAATGAGTTCAAGACCAGCCTGAGCTATATAATTATAATTTTTCTCAACACAATAAAATAGCCATGGAAAGATATATGTATATGTGTATATGTATATATGTGTGTGTATATATATATATATATATATAAATTGTTTCTTAGCTTTGTTGCTTCTACTCAACCTGGGTAAAGTGAATCTACCAGGATGACAGTGAAAGAAAAACTGACTAGTCTTTGCACATGTTTTTGGTTTGTGGTGCTGAGAATCGAACCCCAAGTCCTGCTTAATTCCTCAGTTTTTCAAGTCCTTGAGACAATAAGTATCTAATTTTCATTTATCCAGAATTGTTTTGGGAAAACAACAATTATTCACTTGCTATAAGTTACATTAATTTTAACCAAGTTTAGTGAGAGAATCAATACCTATGTCTTAAGAATATGGGCCAAATTTAATCCTAACATACATAGCCAAATTATTTTTTGAATAAATTCATATTTTGTCTCTGATACAAATTCCTCATATTTCTTACAAGACTTGCCCTTAAGATGAACTGACCTCAATCATTTGTCGCTCCAGGCATAACTTATTGTTAATTTCATTACATGTGGTTTTCTATGTGAAGGCAGTAAAGGGAGTCATCATTAGGGTACCTGCCTATAATTACTGATTACCCTTTCCTGAGCTGTCTTTTTGTTTGATCTCCAACTATATTGCTTAGTACTATGTTCCAAGTATTCTACATTTTTGGGGGGTTGTTAGTTTTATTTTTTTCAGAAGTCTTTATTTATATAACAGTCTTCTAAATTCATTAGTTGCATTCCATTATATATTTTGATAACTTTCCCTCCTTTAGCACAATAGACTTTTCTTTTGGTAAACAAGATTCATTTAAGAAGTCCTTCTTCCTTAAATGCCTTTCCTCCTAAGATACAGGTTGTTTTGTAGGATGAGCCTTCTCAGTATAATTTGACACTAAGTATTGCAAAGTAGATACGAATGAATTTTGCTCAGTTTCCCAGATGATAGTTTATTTGAGCTCTGTGATAATCTTTTGGGAACAAGGTTTTCCTTTGAAAGGCAAAAGAATAGCCATAAAATAACAAAATGACTGGAAGGAAGGCACAAACTGGGGTTGAGGTTATAACAATGACTGTTTCCCCTTGTCCTTGATTCTGGTTTGGGGAAGTCTTTTCCTCTCAAGGGAACATTTAGTGCTAGTTTCAAAAGAAAATATATCTCTGCAGATAAATGCATACATTGTCTCATAAGAATTTGAAAAATACAACACAATTTTTCAATTTTTTCATGGAGCTTCCTAAACTCCCAAAGATAAAATAAGCAACAGGAGATAACATAAGCATGCCCAACTCAGCACTGGTACACAACAGTTTGTCAATTGTTTTAATTCTCTTCAAATTAGTGTCAATTTGCAATAAGTGACTAACCCCATGGTTGTTAACATTGCTTCTGTTTTCTTTAGGACAAGGATTCTTGAGGTGTGGTCCCTGAGCTAGAGGCATTGAAACTATTTCCAGAGCTTGTTAGAAAGCTAGAATTTCATGTCCCACTACAAATGAGCAGAAATGGCTACTTTGCAGGTGGGCAGCAAGTTCAGAAACTTCTGGTGGCAACTTGGATCTGAGAGACACTGTTAGAGACAATTCTACATAGTTTCTTCCTTAGAGTGCTTTATGTGTTAATCCATGACCTATTTTAAATTTCTTAGAAATGGGGGAGCATATAGAGCAATCTAAAATATGTTTTAAGTCAGCTAAATAGCTTTCTTCTCAGAAGATTAATGTGGGACAAAAGTGATTTTAGAGTTTCTATAATGCACTCAATTCCATCCACTGTAACTCCCGCTTTAGAAAATCTAATCAGTTTGTCTGTTTACCACTTAACATTGTCTGAGAGCTCATGCTGTTAATTTAAAAAGTAGACTCCAATGAAATTGTAAAGTTGTGAGTCAGGTATGCTTCTTAATTGTTTCATTGCGACTAATATTCCATTTCACAATTGTACTTTCTATGCTTACTCTTCCCTAGTATTCTACCCTGTCTCCTTAAATACTTCCTTGAACACCACCAATGTGATAACTAGCATTCCTAAAAACCTCTGCATGTCTTGAGGAACATTTGTTTATTGCAGCCATCTCTGTGTAAACTGCTCCTGGCTAGTGGGCTTCTGGGGGCTTGCACACTGATCTGTTTTCTGCGAACACTTGCCCCAGCCACCTGCAATAAGAGCACACATTCCTCAGACCCTGGCAGCTCCAGGTGGAAAGGTCCTTAAACGGGAAATCCCCCTGGAAGTGTGTCAGTCTGTCAGGTTTGTTATGCCCTTATAAGGCCTGCTAAAAATCTGCTAACAAATTAATGGTCTAAAGGTTAAGTGACAGTTTGACAAACATGTGTCCAGGAGGGAAGGCACATGCCAGAAGAGTGCCCTTGTGACACTCTGCCTGTGGGGGGGAGTTAAGGAAGCATCAAGTTGCAAGCTTTGGGCCCAGTTTAAGTATCACAAAAGAAAACAGTGGAACATGTGGCAGACACAGACCCGCAGAGAGGAAAACAGCAAATAAAACGGCTGTGTAAAGCAAGTGGAAATTCCTCCTTGCTCAGATCTCACTACTGTTACAATAATAAACAATTATATCCCCTTTTCTTGGTGCACAAGTAGAAACAGTAGAAGAAGTCACTGCAGGCAATGTGGTGTCTGATATCTAGTTACTTCAAGCTCTGCTTCATCCATTAAACATGGCAAAAGAAGTGTTGCAATGGAAACAGGCAGAGTTAACCATGCTCTATCATATTCTCGTTGGTTATGTGACTGAGCTTCATCTTTCTTTGTTGAGGTTTCCCCTTTGAGTTTCACATAGCATCAATATGGCACATGACCATATGAAAATCCTTTCAGTATGTTTAGTAAGATCTCCATTTTAAAGGTATATATACATATGAAACCTTAACATTTACTGGACAATTAATGGAGATCTTCAATTTATATTTTATAGAATCTTCTGAAAAGATGCTGTGAGAAAGGTGTAATTATTACCAATAAGAAAACAGAAGCCTAATGTCTGTTTTGGGGATCTATCAACCAGCATTTGTCTTATTGCCCTGAGTATTAGAAAACCTTGATTCCTGAAAAAAGCTTGAAAATGTTAGAAGAAGAGAGTTAGGATTTAAGCCGAAGCAAGAGGGTAGTGGGCTTGATTATTGCTGGTCTAACAGCTTTAATTTCATTAATTACTAGCACCACTGCTTCTGCAATAGCATTGACACAAGGAGTTAAGACAACTATTTTTATTAACCATCTAGGAAAAAAATGTTACTAATGTATTGAGTATACAAAAAGATTTATATAGGTATTCTGAACAACGGATGATGCTCTATAACCTATTCAAATTATCTGAAGGAGGTTCAGGGTTCAATAGTTAGGAGCTATTCCAAGTGTCATGACAACTATCATTGGAGTAGTTTTACTTTTGAAATTTACAATGATTGTCATTATGATTAGAAAAATGTTTAAAGACACCTGTAGGATATTTGGCATAATCCTAACACCTCTATGGGTATGCTAACTTTGCATAGTGAGATTATGAATTTCAAGAATGTTACTCTGTTGAGCTTTGATGCTGAGGTTAATGCTGATAAAATTATTCATGCCTGAGGTCAGTATTTCCATTTTGGTCAAACCTCAGGAATGACATATATAGCTTGATCAGGCTAGCCCTTCTTGTTCTGGGAATATTTTTATTCCTGCCCATCATGTTAAAGATTGTCTCTAACTACATCAACAGGCTGGCAGCCAAAGTACATGACTTGAAACTGATAATGGACCCCCAGACAGAGTTATTAAATTAACAGGCTGGCAAGTCAAGGATAGGTAAGATTCTGCACAGAGCCTTACCAACTTGAGACAGAAGTGCATTGCTTTTGATAATGCATAATCTATGATGGGTAAGGAAGGCATTCTTGTCAGAACGACCTAAGACAGGCTCAGTCTTGTTAATGAAATAAAAAAGGGGGAGAGATGAAGAGCCTTTGGGGCTGCTTGGCAAAAATCTGACATGGGCCAAGGACAAGGAAATGGGCTACTTTGCAGGAATGTGACATTGACCAAGGACAAGGAGGTAGGCTTCAGGCAGGAATCTGACATTAGGCTAGAATAAAGAAGTAATTTCAGGCAGGAATCTAAATCTTAGGCTACATCAAAGAAGTAATCTCAGACAGGATCTAAATTTTAGGCTAGAATAAGGAAGTAGGCTTCAGACATGAAAATGACCTTGGCCTAGGACAGGGAAGAAGGCTCAGATACTTTGGTCACCCTGATAAGCCTTTAGAAACACTGATCCCAGGAGTGTTCACGTGATTGGGTTTAATGCCTTGCTTTTTTTTTTTTTTTTTTTTTTTTTTCTATTTGTGTTTATTGTATTTCTTGTTCCTTGACTGTTTGCATCTATTGTATTGCTAGACCCTCAACCTAGAACTGACCTTAATACATGCATGTAATCAAAATAGTATAAAAGCATAAAAGAAGAGGGAGTATAGGATGGGGGATTCTTGTGGAGGGATGGGGAAAGGGGATGACATCTGTGTTGTAAATAAATAAAATATCCAATAAAAAGATAGAAAACAGAAGCCTAAAGGGTATACAAGTAAGTGGTACTGCTAGAATTTGAGCCATGTTGATCCAACACAAAGTTTGTCTAATACAATATAACACAAAATTCGGTGCATTTGAGAGATTTTTTTAAAGTAAGTTTAATTTCAAATCAATCTTCTCAGAAGCCAGCTGCTTAGCTCATTTAAAATACTTTTTAACTAGAATGATAACATTCTTTTGAGTTTTACACAACAGAACTCTTTCCTTTACATCACTGGCACATGTTTGTTATATAGAAAGAATTATATAAAATGGTATAGATCCAGTGTTTGTTGTCTCCTTAGTAGTTGAAAATAAGAGTTCTACTTTGTTTGGGCAACTCCTTTTTAATCTGTTCCTGATAGTCATCATATTCTTTTCTGCTCCATGACACTGCTCTTGAACTTTTCTAACTGTATTGTATTTTCATCTTTTTACTGTAAGCTATATAATAAGGTTGTGGAACCATGTAGGGTTATAAATATGCAGGTATCACACTTGATTATGTCTTAGTTTTTCTATCCATAGCATAATAGGTCAGTATCATTAAACTCATCTAATCAGTATCTTCTAATGGTGATATCATATTCAT